>JAMKCH010016134.1:0-31679 GCA_023653785.1 Ophioderma brevispina
CCCAAGAAAAAGTAGAAGCGTGCACTGACCGGCTACTCGTGATGTCGGCACCTTTCATCTTACCCTACTTTTTGATTGATTTCTATGACAATGCACTCTGTGCTATGTGCGCATGCGTAACTTTGTTCAATTTCCAAATATGGAGGGGATTCCTAGGAACCCAGGTAGAGTGGGATTTCCCTGTGACGTTGGAAAGCATTTCACGCTCGAAAAAAACATGTGGAAAAAACCTAAGATATTAAAGGTGGTTGTTTCCGATTTATGGGTATTGTGTTCTATAACTGATATGAGAGCGACCAACTTGCCACATCACCCCACCAAGTACCGTGGGAAACAACTTTGTTGCAAAGCCTATTCAATACGGGGCTAATGAAGGGTTAACCACTAAAACGGCGTTTCTTCTTCTGCCAGGCAGAAGATTAATCCTGATTGACCTAAACCATCAGGCAGTGGTACACAGTTCTTATTGTGTGTACAGCCCATCCAATTGTTACATTTGTCAGCTGTTACTGATTAACTGGTGTTGGTTCAAGAGTCTCATATTTCCCATGCATGGCCATGGTCAGTGATTATACATACCATCTGCACACTAGTGATAGTGACATTCCTGCTGGCATAAATGAGACAGTCCTAACCTAAAGGTAGCTGTGTAACAGTTTTTCTGATGGTGGGTCAGATGCAAAATTTGTGACAAAATAAACTGTTAGGAAGATCTATAGCCAATGTATAATTCAAATATACTCCAATGGATAATATACAATTTGTGTTACAGAATTACATTGTTTGTTTTAGTATATTTTAACACTGATGCATGGACACTATTTCATTAAGCAGACTAATATTCAGGTGTGGTAAAAAGGCACAATTTTGGACAGCAAGGTATGACAGTATTATACACAATAGTGATTGACCTTTGCACTGGATAAAGTTCCCGTTTAAAAGGGGAAGTTGTAACCTGACGCTTGTCTGTTCCATGCAATGTGAATTCTACTTCAAAATAATACCAGATGTATCAGAAAAAAAAGTAGACAGAAACTGAATGTCTTTTGTTTCACAATAAAGGTTGATCATTATGATTGATGCTTGCATAGTATTCATTACAATATAGTGTTACAAAACTCAATTGTTGTTTCATTCACAAATTGGCCTAAAAGGCAGAAGTAGAGATAGATTGTCCTTTTTAAGGATCGTCTTGTTTGTTTAGTATCTGGGATGAAATGGATTCGAGGGCTCAAATTTCAGGACAATGAGAAAAATACGGCCCTTTCATCTGATATTAAAATCGATAGACTTCCGGGAAATCAGGGGGGGCCCAAAGACGATCGGAACACGGCCCCTTTAAGAGATTAAAGAGTTTAGAATAAACTGGCAAGTTCTGTTGAGAATTTGCTAAGTCAGGTGCATATCGTGGACTCAGATCAACTAAAAAGCTCACGGGACCCCGTGTTCTATACAGGCCAGGATACCAGCGTGAGTATTTCATCCATGTTGCGTCTTGTGTTTTCGCGGGATCGCATCATGTCGGTGATATAAAAAGTTCCATCACATGTTCACCGCCCCCGGAACGTTATTAAAATGTGTCCCGTCTCAACAGAATTCCAAATCCTTAATAAACAAAAGAAAAATTCTGTCCAGAGAAACAATCCCTACCGTCTACATTATTTTTTTTTTTCAAGAACTCCACTACTCTGCACATGTGACGATCGTAAACCGAGCCAATTTCCCTCTCAGAAGTTGAAGGGGGATACACTATCGATCGATAACCTACCCTCCGCGACCTTTACTTTTGCACCAATGTCCTCCTTGGGCCCGACCATAAACCTCTATAACCACATTAAAAATTTTCGCTACCGCGAAAATAGTCCACCGATAGCGCGCACTATTATTCGGGCAACTCACCGCCCATGAGCAGTGAGTCGTCCTTATTCTCCAAATTGTTTCTTTCTCCAATTGGGTTTGTACAACCCCACCTCTTCCCAGACCTCTTCTTGTGGGTGGAAACCCTTGTGGGGGGTCTGTAAGGTCGCGGAGGGTGGCTAGCGTCGCTATTGTTCTCCCCCTCTCCTTCGGAGAGGGGAATACACTAGCAATCGATACCTACCCGCCGCGACCTTACTTTTGCACAGTATCACACTGGTATTTACCTCAGGCGGTGGAAGAAGGTAACGGGAGGTAATTTCACTAGCGCTAGCGTATCCCCGTTCCCCCTAGCGCCTTACCTAGAGCTCTTGATAGCCCTCACTTCTACCCGGGGCCCACGCAGTGCTGCAATAGCAAAATCCCCTCTCCGCACCAGGACGTCTCGAAGGTAAACTTTCTGAAACGTGGTTGCGGAACTCAAACCTATAGTATCCAGGATATCCTGATTGAGGAGCCTTTGTAAAATCCCAGGAGGAGGTGTGAGCACGTAATCATGGGACCTAGCCCAAAGCCGACCAACCGATCGTGATGTTTTCGGTGTACGCTTCGGATGGTCGAGGTATACCAGCGGCTAACTGTGTCCTTCGCTGCGGGACCATAGGAGGGCCCGTGGAGATGAACCCATCTGTTTTGTCTTCCGGATCCCTTCGGTACGCTTAAGGTAACATTTTGAGCCCTGACCGGGCACCAGGGTTCCTCCGACCAGTCCTGCGCCCACTGCCAGTTCCGGAGAAATACTGGGGTTGTGTTGAAAAGACAGGGTAATTCTTAGCGAGACACCCGCCGTGGGTAGGATTGGCAACGCCGTCCTTCGACCACCGCAAGTGAGCCTCGTCAATTGACAAGCCCATGTCTCCCGAACAAAACCAAACAAAAAATAACACAGTTTTTTTTAAAAAAAAAAAAAAAACAAGGGCCCCCCCCCCCCACCCCCCCCCCCCCCCCCCCCCCCCCCCCCCCCCCCCCCCCCCCCCCCCCCCCCCCCCACCCCCCCCCCCCCCACCCCCCCACCCCCCCCCCCCCACCCCCCCCCCCACCCCCCCCACATCCACCCCACCCCCCCCACCCCCCCCCCCCCCCCCCCCCCCACCCCCCCCCCCCCCATATTTTTTACCCCCCCCCACCCCCCCCCCGCCTCCCCCCCCCCCCCACCCCCCCCGCACACCCCCCCGTCTCCCGGAAGCGAACTGCACGAGAAATGCCCGTCTTCCTGGATAATCCAGGAGACTGGCTCTCTCCAGTGCCTCGAATTCCTCGGACGCCAAGAACTGGAGCACTAGCGGTAGATCCCACCCGGACGAGTGAACGAACCGTAATCATGCCCTTCAGCAGATTCGTTAGGAGCGGCTGTTCGAGACGCCTGTGCCGTCTCTGAAGCCCCTATGAAGCGCCCCAATCGCGGTGGCGGTAGCACTTGACTGTTTGGACGCCCAACCCTCGTGGAAAATTTCTGTTAGGAAATCCCCGACCTCTGCCCTACAGACGCAGACAGCTGATCGATCTCTCGAATGGCGCACCATCTATAGAATCAGCGGAGTCGAGAATCGTAAGATTCCCTAGTTGACTTCCGCCTTGCCTGAACAGCGAGCGCGGCAGCCCGGTTGCAGAAAGTCCGCCTGAAGTGTATTGGTTGGCGGAATCGCAGACAGTCCGGTTGAGAGCGCGGATGGGTACGCTCCGGGACCGGAGGTGTCAGGCTGGAGTACCGCTTATCAGATCCCCGTGCGCTGAGGGAGCAGACTGGGTCCCCCACTAGCACTCTATAAGCCGTGGAAACCACTCTGAGCCGGCGCACCATGGGGGCCACCGACAGAACCAGGCAATTGGTCGGACGAGTTACCTTCTCGAGGACTCTCGTATCTCGCAATGGGGAAATGCGTAGGCAATGATCCCGACCAATCCGCCACCATTGCGTCCCGACCCACGGCTCTGGGATCGTAACTCCATGAGTAAGTACGCCGGAAGCTGGTGATTCACGGCGGAGGCGAGGGATAGTCCACGTGGGGACGCTGTAGCCTCTGAAAAATGCACGGCAAGACCGCCGGCAGGAGGCGCCATTCCACTGACGCCCCCCCCCCCCTCACCTTTCGATGGCGCCTGGCTTTGTGTGCTCTTCCGGGAGAGGGCGTCCGCTCGGACATTCTCCACCCCTTGTACAATGTGCTGCTATCATGGGCATGCCCCGCCGCCTGCACTCACTCCAGACCTGACCTTGCCTCCTTGCCAGAGACTGGCGCTCCTTGTCCCTCCCTCCTTGTTAAGGTATTCCACTACCGTCATGGTGTCGCATCGGACCAGGAACACTTTCCCCTGGTCAGGACGACCCAGTGCTTCAGTGCCAGGAGATTGCCCAAAGCTCGAGCACATTGATATAATGGCGATCTTGCATGGGCGACCAATGGCTGACCTTCGTGGGTCCCCTAAGTGGGCCCCCCCCACCCCGCCTTCGACGCATCTGTTGTCCGCGTCACCGAGGGTGCTAATTTCCTGAAGGGCGCCACTCCTCCAAGTTTGCGTGATGCGTCCACCAACTGAGGTCGGGGCCCAGCTTCAGGGGCACTGGAAATCTGTAGGGACATTGGGTGGTACCATGGTCGGAAGTACCTGAGCATGGGTGATCTGATTCCCCCATGCGTAATGTGCAGTAGGGAACCATCCTAGGCTGGCCAGAAGGCCCAGGAGCCGAAGCCATAGCATGGCTGGGCCCGACCTGCTCTCCAAGACTGCTCAGGCACACGTCACGACCGAGGCTTACATCTTTCTGCTGAGGGCTTCACCTTTGCCGACAGAAAGTCCAATCTCGCTCCCAGAAACTGGGGGTTCTGGGAATGCGAGAGGGCTGACTTGTCGAGGTTGACTATGAAACCGAGAGACCTTATCAGGTCAGGACCTCCTCGATAAAGGCTTGATCCTCTGTGAGGATGATGCCACCAGTAGCCAGTCGTCTAGTTAGACGAAGATGTCCTGCCCCTCTCCTGAGGAACTCCCGCTCCTCACCTTTTAACGGCCCTTGTGAAGGTCCGTGGCGGCGTTACCGGGGGGTCGAGAGAGCAGGCCGAGGGCAGGACCCGTAACTGGTAAGCCACTTCCTCCTAAGGCAAACGGAGCCATTTTCTGGAGATTCGGGCACCGGACTGGAGATATGCGTCCCCTCAGATCCAACGTGGCTCCCCACCACCCTGTTGGAGGACCCCGAGAACTGCTTTCAGGTTCCATACGGAAGTGTGGAGGTCTGATGAACCTGTTCAAAGGTGTCAGATTTAAGATGGGCCTCCACTCCCCCGACTGGTGGAAAGAGAAGCCCTCTTTGAATTGGATTCGAGAGCATACCTCACGGCACGTTGGGCCAGCAGGCCCGCTATCTCTTGCAGGAGCGCGTTCCGCTAGGCCGTGGTCTCTTGAGAGGGGTGAACCTCACCCCTCTGAATGGGGGAGGGCAGGCCGTGAACTCTATGCCGTACCCGTGGGTTACCACATCTAGGACGCCAAGGGTCCCGATCAACTGCCTGCCATGCTCCCGCAAACTCCGTGAGGCGACCGCCTACCCAATGGGGGTGAGATTGCTGTTTTGGGTAGTCATAAGCGACCGGCTCTCGCGCCTTGACCCCCCCGGCCTTTGGGCTGGCCTCGACGTTTGCGTATACCTCTAATTTCCGCTGTCTCTTACGCTTGGGTTTTACCCGCCCTGAAAAACCGCCGGAGCTAACTCCCTGGTTCCTGGGGGGGCTTGATAGCCCTGGTAGGGTGTAGCTGCGGCTGAAGCCCCATCTAGGTCCTGAGCTTTGGGCCTCGGCTCCCCCTAAAGGCTGTCGTTTCCCTTCTTCCTTCTTGCGCCCTGATCGCCTGAGGAACCGGCTTTTTGCGCCGAAGCGCCTTTCTTTTGCTCCAGACTCTTTAGTCTGGAGGGACGGCCATTGACCTCCGAAAAGGTCTTTCCCAGGGGCGCCTCGAGCATTACAGGGATCCGTGAAGTTCAAGGCTTGGGCGACCAGCTGGCGTCTGGATCTCACCGACCTGGCCGCTATCCCGACGGAATGCTCGGCGACCAGGTGATTAGGGTCCGACACCACGTTGATCGTCCTATCATTGGCGGCTTTGGAAAGCGACCTGTCCCGGTTCCATCAGGGACGGTGCCAGGTGGGCGAAACCACTGCTGGGCGTTGATCAGGGGGGTGCGAAGGCCGCCATAGCAAGGTGGAGTCAAAACGCTCTTGTCAGCGCCGCCTTCCCGCTCCCGTATTCCAGGGTTGGAACCCGGATGGGGGCGGGGGCTCGAAGATTTAACCGCCCAGCGCCCTCTACCCCTGAGGGTGGAGAGTCTGAAGGTGGGACAGCGTTCCATCGAGTTCCGGTCCCGATCATCTGCCGAAGGCAGAGCTCTTGGCACAGCGGTGTATTCAAGAAGGGAGAGTCCCTCTCCCCTCCGGAAGGCTTGTCCCTAACCAGGGGATCCTGTCCATCTTCCCCTCGGTGTGAACCGAGTCAATAGTGGTCTTAAGATCCCTTGACAGAGGTATGAAAGGCATTGAGCTCGAGGCTTGGGCGGACGGGCTGTCACCCCCGAGATCTGACGCCCACCAGCGGGGGAGATTTAACTCCAGCCGCAGCTCGGCGTCCGAGAGGAACCCCGCGCGAAAATGGGGGCCGAAACTGTAGGTTTTCAGCCGGTCTCGCACTACCTTCCCCACCGACTCGTTAGACAGGCGGGACCGACCCTGGTTATGGGTCGCCGCCAGGCTCGCAATGGTTCCTCGTAATCCCTGTGAATCGTTCCTCCTGCCTCGGCTCCTCCGCTGAAGTGCAGGTGGATTGACGCTCCCTGGTGGGAGGGTCTCCACCCGGGGAACCTGCGACCCCTGGGGGCAGGGGCCTCCGGCGGAGGGCTGAGGCCGTTGTCAGTTCGGAGTAGCCTGCAGGGTGAAGCCGGTGGCCATAGATGACCCAGGGTGTTCGCCCAAGGGGCAGGGACGGCTCTGCGGCTGGTCCGATTGCGTGTTTTCCTCACCACTTTGGGGGAGGAATGAGGAGGGCAAGTACAACGGTTTCGCCGTGAGGGCCTTGCCACTTACAGCGGGAACTGCGTTAAGCTCGGACCCCCACCCACCCTCGCCCCTCTGGTCCCTTGTGTGGGGCCGACGTAGGTGGGGTTGTTCCCTAGACCGTACGTTCGGAGGGAGGAGCAGGTTTGGTCCACTAGACGTGAAAGGTGGCACGCTAAAGGATCTCTTGTATGATCGGGACTTGTTCGTCCAACCGAACAGATCGACGCCTGGTCCCGTCCTGGAATACTCCGGGCGGGAGCTACGACCCAAGGTTTCGGGTCCACCCTCACTCTCGACCTGCCTGTGTCTGGTCGTTTGTAAGGGTGGGAACGTCGACCAAACATCCTCGACGGAGGAAGCGGGTAGGGTCTCCTCCGTCGGAATCAGCTCCATCCTCTCCCCTTTTTCGAGGGAGAGTGGACGCCGACTCAGCCCCCGAAAAGAGCTCGCTTTCGCTAGATCAATGCTAATAGCGTCCTCATGACCCTGTGGGAGGCGACTCTTTTTCTTAGCCGACGAGCTCAGCTCGTTCGGGGGGGAGCTTGCGTTGTTGGCGGCAAGGGCCCTCCGGCCGGCTCCAATCCCTCCAGGATGATGGAGAGCTGACCCATGACAGGGTTCTGCCATCTGTTGCATGATTTCAGGAATACCGTTTTACCCTTTGGGGGTGACGGGTTTTGGGTCTCCAGACGAGCCAGTGGATGTCCCGGCCCTTGAGGGAAGACTGAGCCCTGGTCTCCGGCCTGGGGTCCCCCGGCTGGATCACGAACTCGATCTGTGGCTTGGGCTTCAAAGCCCGCCCACGGGAGAGCTGATCCAGGTTTCACCCTGGTCGTGGACCCGTTTTCTGAAGCTCCACCCTTTCCCGACCATGCGCTCGACCTGGACTGGCTTGAAATGCCTGCCCTCCAGGGAGCTGGTCTACGGAGCGGTCCGGTCGGGTCTTCCGACCTGGGTCTCGACCCTACCTGGTCATCATCCCTGACTGTAAGCTCGACCTGGGACTGGCCATGAATGCCTGTCCCCAAGGGAGCTGGTCTAGGAAACGACCTGGTCGTGGAAAGTCTCGCGACCTGGGTCCTCTCGCCCACGACCTGGGCATCCCGACCGTGAGCTCGACCCTGGGGCTGGGCTAGAGAGTCCGCCCGCGTGGGAGCTGATCCAGAGATTACCTCGGTTGAGGTCCCGCCTGATCCCCCCCGACCTGGCGCCTGCTTGGAACCGTGAGCTCGCCTACAGGGTTGGCCTTGGGGGCCTGCCCTCGAGGGAACTGGTCGAGGGATCACCCTGCGGGAGCTCCTCGACCCACGTTGCCGTCGGGCGGCCATTTTGGGTCGGCCTCTTGGGCGGCCTGACGTCGCTTCTTTTGTGACTGGATCTCTTCTTGTCCTTCGACCTCGAACCCGTGGGGTCTTTTTGAGGACCGCGCCGCGCACCCGGGGATTCTCTTTAGAGACCTCTTCAGGAAGAGCGGGAGATCAGACACGGTTGGCGGACGTCAGGGTGGTTGAGGGGGAAGCCTTTGGATCTATTCCCGCTCTGCTGGCTTTCCCCGTGGGTGGCGCTGAGGGAAAAAGACCCCTGATACCACCGGGGGCGGAGTTTCGTCGGAGAGACAACATGGGGAGAGATTGGGTGTCCCTAGTCCCTTGTGACGGCCTCCCAGCGCTAGGTTTCTCACGGGACTTGGCCTTTTTTGGCCTTGAGGGATGTCCTACGTACCTCAAGGCTTGCCACTACTGCTCGTCTGTCCACTTTTCATCGATGGTGCAACCGTTGTCCCGGGTGCATGTCCCGCACACCGCACACAGGGCGTTGGGGTCCCTGCTGGACAGGAACGCCTTGCAGTTCTTGCAATCTGGGCTTTTTTTACTTGGTTGGAGTCATATTGGTGTCGCTTGATTGTCGCTATCTGTAAAATAGAATTAAGGAATTAACAGAATTAGTACCTCCTGGAGTAAAGAGAGGGCGAGGGTTACCCCCCCCAAAATAACTGGGACAAGACACCCGCCACCCCCCGAAAGAAAGTCTATCCATCGACCGGGAACCCGTGGGCTGCCCTTAGAGTTCCACGACCTATGGAGGGGGGTGCCCCCTCCTCCTCTGTAAGCCCGACGTGAGAGAGACCTCGACCGTGTCACCGACCCTCGTACCCCCAGTCCCGACCTCTTGAGGAGGGAGGGGATAGGGGGACTTCTATTAAACCTCGATCATGGATGGTCTGGTGCGAAAGCCCCGACCTTCCGCCTCAAGTTAAAGGCCTCCAGCTACCCATCATCCCCCCCGGGACTGGAGAGCGACAAGGAGAGGTGTGGTCAGGGGGGACTCGCTACGGTGAACTCGATCATGGATGGTATTGGGGCGGAAAGCCGACCTTTCCTCCCCTCGAGTTGTAGGAATCCAGCGGCCCTTCGACCCCCCTCCCCCGCGGGACCCGAGCAATACCGGGGAGGGGCCGGGATAGAGATGGGAAAGGTCACCCCACCTTCCGAACTCAAAAGGAAACCATGGGCCCGCCGGCCCAGAAAACCCAGGGACCTGAAAGGGAAACCTTAATTAGGAAGGCCCCTTCCGGTTTTTGAGGAGGGGGTCCAAAACACATTAGATCCGTCCCCCATCCCTAGTCGATGGGGAGACTCTCGTAAAAAAAAAAACTCCAACTAAGTGGCATGGTCCCATTTGGGTGACCCCCCCCCAATCTGACTCAACCTGCCCCAAATCCCATCCCTCTACGGACCCAGGAACACCCCCCAAAGTACACCCCCCTAGTATAGGCCCCCGGGGGTGGGGGAGCGAGTCCAGGGGGCACCAGCAAAACACCAAAACATATTTATGAACCACAGGCGCACCATACCTGAAAGTAACTAGAATATCACTGAAAAAGACCCGAACCAAACTCTAAAAATAATTATATATTTTTTTGACAAACTGCAATATATCATAAAAACCACCGTTTTTTTTAGGCACGACTGCTTACCATAACAAAATACTCACATGGGCGGGTATCTACGGCAGAATTTGTTACACTTTTTCTTGCCCTAGCCTGATCAATTTCAACCGGGTGAGAAAGCTTGTCACAATCACCCCCGTCTTTCAGGAACACGTCCCTCGTCATAAAGACTGAGGATAGAAGTGGATTTAACAAGATGGGAACCGCACAAATCCTCCGTCTAGGATAGTCCGGTCTCTTACATGAATACAATTCGCTATACGGCGAGATAAAACATCGAAAATTACATCTAACTCGCCGTATAACCAAAACTCTTAGGCTACGTTTTGCTAAGGATACTTATGTGCTCGAATTTGACATTTCTTCGTTCTGGTAAGTGCAGCTATTTTGGCCGCAGATTTGAACGATTTATCCGGTAGCGTCAGCTGTAAGCATGGCCCTCCCATTTGGAGAAACCAAGTTTATAAGGACACTCACTTCTCATGGTCGGTGAGTTGCCCGAAAAATAGTGAGCGCTATCGGCGGACTATTTTTCGCGGTAGCGAAATTTTAATGTGTATAGAGGTTTCTGGTCGGCCAAATGAGACAATTTTGTGCAAAAGTTAAGGGTCGCGGAGGGTAGGCTATCGAGAGCGCAGTTTATCTACATATACTCCAAGATAAGACAGCATTGGCACAATTGCATATAAAGCATTTCCAACCAAAGAAACCCAACATGTGAATGAAAATTCCCCCCCAAAAAAATGTGACATTTTGTGCAACTGGAAACTTGAAAGCAGTCACACAATTCACAAACAAAGTTGACCGCTCGCCGCAATTTACTATTGGCTTCCTCGACTATGAAATTGTATTCCCACGGTTTTTCGTCATGTGTATGGTTCTTTCCGGCCATGTTTGGGGTTTTTTTCCCTTCTTTTTTCTGGTTGCTTTCCCTATATGTCATTTTTACGTTGAGCCATCTTCCCTTGTAAAGTTGTAACATGCTTCATTTAAGCATGCAGGCCCTGCATGCAAGATCGGTGTGCTTTGGGTGTAGCCATATGCAACTAGGCAAATGCACTACAGTCTCCGGGCCAACTTGTTATCAAATCCCGGTCAACCTACCGCCAGTAGCCCCGTCACGGTAATTTAGCTAGTTGCAATGTCATGGGAAGTCACGGTCAGCTTCATTGCAAAACCCAGCTCAATCCCGGCCAAAATCCCGGCCTTTTGGCCAGTGTGAACTCCCCCGACAAACCCCCGTATATTCCCGGGCGAAAAAAATTATCAAATCCCTGGCTAACTTGCATGCAAGTCCCGGCCATCCCCGGGTACCCAGGGGCCGGGACATCAATTGACAAGTGCATAAGTGTCATAGCAGACAACCAATTTGTGTGTGTCTAACTATGAGGATAAAACAAACAATAAATGTGTGTAGGCACACTTTGGTAATAAGGTTCTTATTATCTACAGTATGTTGGATTGTGTATATGGACAACATTGCACTTTGTTTTTTGCTGGCTTTTGTTAGTTTTTTATTGTAGGCGTTTCTTTGTGTTTTTAACCTTAGTTCAATGGCCACAGTTTTGTCTTGGTCTACTTCTTTCAGGCAACAGATCTTCAGCACCAACACTCAACATTCAATTTTGACCTAACTTGTCCAGAAGCATCACACAACCCTTGGGTTAGACTGTTAACTTTTGAGATCAAAAGGTCCTGTGGGGTCACTATATAGGGTCAAAATGTGATTTTCAACAAACAAAAATACTCATACGGTATCAATAGAATTGTCATAACAAGTGCTAGGATGAGGGCTTCACAGATTTGGGGTCAAGGGTCATTCTGGGTCAAATGGGTCATTTTCTCTACACCTTCATCCTTTAAACTGCTGCTTCTCACATGGTCTTTAGACACACTGCTGGTTAAGTGCAGGGCTTCAGGGTCCTCACAGATTTGGTTTCAACTGTCATTAGTGGTCAAATGCACTCACCCTCCCTCAAGTCTCAAAAATGCTTTAAAGGTCCCAGGAAATGCAAATAGAATTGATGTGGTTTGTGTCAAGTCTACAAGGAGGGGCTAGAAAGCATTCAATATTTGGCTTGGTGATGACATCATTAGTGAAACTATTGATTTTTCAGAGAGTAATAGAAAATTCCTGGTGACTGGTGTGAATCTATTCATGACACTGACTGAAAATCAATAGTTTCACTAATGATGTCACTGGTAGTGTGTTCTTTTTTCTGGTCCTATTTATTGGAATGGAATGTCCCCGTAAAGATTTGCAGTAGGTTTATCATCTCATTTCCTGGGACCTTTAAAAGGGAGAGAGTGGCTCATATGACTCAACTTACCTTTGACCACAAGGTCTGGGGTGGAGACAAAGCAGGGTGGTTGTGATAGTATTGCCTTTATGAATTGAGTCTTTTAGGTGATACTAAGTGGATAAGAGAAAGGTAATTGCAATACTGCCAAAATTAAAATAATTCCAAAAGATCAGAAAAGTAACAGGCAGGGGTCAGGGGGAACAATTCCAACAGACTGCTCTGAAAGTCAGCTTGATTTACTGGAAAAAGGAAAGAGGAAGGAAAAAGTGAGGAAGGAAGAGGGAGAGAAGGGAAAGAGGCAAATATGGGAAGGAGGAAGAGCAGGGGCCATGGTCCTATCTTTGTCACTTAGCACACCTATTCCACTTAGAACACCTATTCGGGTAATTCTTGGTTATTTGCAAGAAAAAAAACTAATTCGTATGAATGGAGCAAGTCTACTGTACACATCTGATATATGAAAACCAAGTAATATGAATTATTTTTCAATTAAAGACCTGTATTTGTAGTTGTGTATATCCCTTGTTGGGGAACCTTGAGTGCCTGGCCCCACTTCTGAAATCCTGTACACGCCTCTGCACTGAGCCAAAATAATCAACACCAGGGAAATTATACATCTCCCCCAACACTGACCCGTTATGCCCTGCAAATGATATTTAACTTTGGTAGCACTACGGTCATAGGTTACTCATTGGTGGTGATTTTTATCAACACCAATGCAATCATGATATTTTGTACAATAGTATAGCAGCCTGCAGGGATGATATTGCACATCCTTATGCCAAAAACTAGAGTACAAACAACAATCCACACGCCGTACAAAAAACAGTCATCAATGTAATGGCTACAACTTGAGTCACAACTTTTGCTTCTAAATATGGAACCATTAGACATGTCTTTACAACACATCTGAATATGAAGGAACTGTTTCCATTTAGATTCTGGGACATGTACAAATTTGTAAAGATGTAAAATTGTGGATTAACTTAAAGGTACCCCACCCTGATTACAACAAATATTTTTGTTTCCTAGAAAGGGCCATGACCAATATACTTTAATTCCAAAATTTCATTCAATCCGACATACCATTTTAAATTGAGCAGTAATTGTGTGTAATACAATAGCCCATAGAATACTGTACAAAATATATTTTAGCTTGTTGCACCACAATGAAAAAAAAATTATAGGTAAGAATGAAAAATAAAAGGGTTCTAATAATACCCAAATTGCAGTTTGGATGGTGTTAAAGGTGGGTTCAAGGCTGAAGATCGGGTGGTGCCCCTTAACACCTCCTATGTACACAAAGGCAGCATTTTATAATACCTGCCACATGTTTTGATCGAGATCTCGATCACTTGAGCACTGTAAGTGTTAAACAAAATAAGTAGAAATTTTCTTATCAAGTAAACATTCACTACTACCTGCTAAAGCAAAATTTGGTCAAAACAATCAATTGATAAACAATTAATGGGGTACTACAGTTGTGATAAAGGTTGATACTGCCTCTGTCAATCCCTGTGTCATTCCTACCGGTACTGTGTACACATGAAGCTAACTCTGCTTAAATTCTGACCTTAAGACCACGATATACTGATACATTGTATACTGTACTTCCAGTCGCAGCAAGCAATTTCTGATCGTGAGTATGTGTCCTATAACACTTGATCTCGAGTCAAAATCCAGTATTGCACTTGCAGCAATTGGAATTATATCATTCAAGGGCTTTACCAACTTTTGCTTTTGTTTTTATAACGTAGATGCATATCTCATATGGACCTCCATGTATGGAACCCATAGCACCTTAAAATCTTTACATAATTTGATGTAACTGACCTGACGCTTTGTGTTGGATTCCATCTTTCTGACGGTAACTCACCACTCTGTGGATCATCTACTGGTGGGTGGAGAATAGATATGCATACATCACCATTCTGTGCAGAGACACATAGGAAAAAATTACATTCAATGCAAAACTTTAACCAAATATTGTATTGCTAAATTCTTTACAACAAGGGCATCAGCTCTGGAGAGCTTAAGTGGCCATCCAGCACATTGACATCAGGAAGGGCATCCGGTCAATTATCTTTTGCTCCAATAAATCCTCACACAGTAGTATTGCTATGAATGTGAGGTGAATCTGGCTACCCACGTTAGCAGGGGCAAACCGGATTTAAAACGTTGGTTTTACTACTACTACTACTGTCTCGTAGACCATTGCTTGAATGTGTCCCCAAAAGAAGAAGTCCAATAGAGTACGATCTGGTCAACTTGGAGGCCATTCAACTCTGTGGCCAAATGTGGCAAAAAAGTTAAAAGTATAGAATTATTACTCAGATAATACCATTGACATTGAAGCTCATTTACATGAGAGTACCTTGAAAGGTACTCCTGTATGGGTGCACTGTTATTTATGCACATACCTAGCTATAGATAGATGAATGACCCCACTTAAAGGGTGGCCTGTGATATGGTGTCTGTGTGGGTGGGTACTTACTCCATTGCCAATCCAGCAGTACTTTAAAGGTAGTTCTATGAAGAATCTTGGCTATACAGTTATTGCTACAGTCAATCCTGTCAGCAAGGATCAACTTAAATCTTGGTTTCATGCAATATAAAAGGCAATTTATTTACTTACTTCATATATATTTGGATGCCACATTTTAGTTACAAATCTGAAGCTAGGGGGTGAATATGGATAATCTTGTGGAAATTTCATCACAGCCTGCAAGAAAATAAACAAAGCAATAGTTGTAAGACCAATTAAAATGTTTAAAAATGTAACATATCAAAACTGTTTACCAAAAGGTGGTAAAAGGACAAAATTGGATATTGGAGGACAGATAGACTCTAACTTTTTTGTTGCTATAATAATTATGAGGTCACTAAATTCTTGTGTGAGAGAATTTTTGTGGTGTTATTTAGTGTAGTATATGCGTGGACTAGGTCGTAGTTTCTTGTCTCAACCTTTTCATTGTCATAGGACAATTCTATGGTACCAAATGACATCCAGATTTAGTTTTCAATTTTCAAACATATGTATTATAATTAGATGCAGGGTTGGCCGGTATTTACCGCCCCGGGAAATACCGGGCGGGTAAATACCGGTATTTACGGCAAATACCACCAGGGCATATATTTTGCCCAAACGGGAATAATGGGAAAACACAAAAAGTGGAACCCATTTTCAAAAACTAATTCTTTTAAAATATTATGAAAATTAACATCTAACAAACACAGATAAGCACTTTCATGCAATAAATGACCCAGGGGAGGGGGGGTTGATGGTGTTTTCATTTTATCACTAACTTAGCTATTGGATCAAGTCTTTTGATCTGCAGATTCTTGCCCATTTCAATTTAATCCATCATTTCTCCCAACATTTATTTAATACATCAAAATTACTACAAAATATAAGTGATTAAATAGCCACAGATAGAAAATATTCACTACATTGGCCCAGGTAAAGAAATTAACTTTGCCAGCAGACATGTAGTGTACATGTATGCTAAATTCCAAGTACATGTTAAGATGCACAAGTTAGAACTGGCTAGATGCATGGCAGCTTTTATTCTAAATTCTATCATTCATTTCTTAATGAATCCAATGAATCACTTATCCAAGTGTAGCTGGTCCTTTTTCATAAGAACCAAACACCTATTATTAATTGTATTGTCCAGGCCTTCATTTATAAAAATAAGAGGAGCGCTAATAACTCTCCAGAGTTCATTTAGGTGCACAACAAGGGCTCAATTACTTGCATTTCGTATAAAAAAAACAGAGGCCTTTCAAGTAATAAGGAACTCAACTTATTGAGCTCCAGAAAGACTGTTGAGGAAAGCTGTAGGAGCTCTGGAGCAATTGAGCTCCTCAGAAATGAAGTTCTGATTGTCAAAATAATGTATAGACCCACTAGGGTAGCCTCATCTGATTATCTAAATAATACTATGCTTGTTGTTGGTTTATTACAATCAATTAGTGGAGTGGAGTTGAACTTGAATGAAACCATTCAAACATACCCAGATTATCACCACAACATTTATAACTGTAAAATGTAGTAATTTGAGGTTAACCCCCATGAGGTCAACCCTCAAGAGGTCTTCAAATTGTACTTACATCCTATAGTATTTCCCAGTATTTCCTGGTATTTACCAGTATTTCCCAGTATTTACCAGTATTTCCCACTATTTCCCGCCCTAGGTGGGAAATACTAGTATTTCCCGGGAAATTGCCAACCCTGATTAGATGAAATCAAATACAGTAATTATGTGATTACAGCCAAGCCAATACCGTAAATTTCCACCCAAATTTTGATCACAACTATCTTTTGTTCACAAACTATGCATATAGGTCGGTAATGGAAGGAAGGAGAAATGGATGTGCATATGGGTACCGGATACATTTTTTGGAAACCTCTGTAAACTTGGAGTCTATGTTGTTTTACAATTACTTAACCCCTATCACGTCAGAAAAGCAATTACAAGCAATTGAAGTTACTTCAATTGCCAAATTCTGCTCTTCAGACGTCAAGAACTTTTTCACTGTTATACATTGATGGGAGTTGCCACTAAGACACTTTCCCCTCAGGACACCCATTGTTGTGCATTGACACTGACCGCTTCCCCTGAAGAGATCGCCGAAAACCACTTGCTTTCTTTTGCCGTTGAGACGTCCTCACAGCATATCAGGTAGTTTCCCAATGCCATCTTGTATCCAACCATGCACTACTTTCCCAAAGTACTTTGGGGTTTTCCCAGAACGTCATGTGTACGTTGGACCTTACGAATTTGGCAGATGTGTCAAGGTCAAATTTGCGAACCCGGAAGTAAAGTGTACTTTACGGCCATTGCCTCCCATTGCTATGCGGCCATTTTCCCCTCAGGAGTCGGGCGAAAACAAATTGCTGGGAGTTGCCACTGTGACGTCTTCCCCTCAGGAAAACCATTGCTGCCTATTGCTGGAGAGACTTCAACGCTATTTCTGTCGTTTTTTCGCTGGAGGGAAATGACTCGCCGGCAATGCAAAGCCTTTCAACTGTCCTTCTGTAACCTATCTTAAATACCAGGAAGCAGTATAAAATTTTGATATCAGATGAAAGGCCATATTTTTCCCATTGTTGTCCTGAAATTTCAGCTTTCAAATCCATTTTTTAATGGTTAACTATCAATATTAGCACAGTAGTGAATAGGGCATTGCACTATGCATTATCGCGTCTAGCATTAAAACCGCAAGTTTGTTTCCAATGGTACTTGATAGTCACTTAGTGTGTACAAGTGTCAGGCTCTCATATCAAGTAGAGAACACGATAGACAAAAATCGGAACAAGCAACTTTAATGTGAAAGTATTGCTTGAACCCATGGGCAAGGGTTTAACTGCAGTGGAGAAGCCAGACAGGGGAATGGGGGAAGGGGAAATTGTTCCACCCTCCCCCACCCATTTTTTTCTTTTTGTACATGTATGTAAATTGAGCATTTCATTGATATTTCAGTTACCATCCTTTCATTACTGAATCATAAGTTAAATTTTAAATTAAGCTGTATTTTAAATATGCCAAATGACATATTTCAAAGTTCTGAAAAGTGGCAAAATGTTGCTTAAATGGGTATCAACTGAAATATTAGAAATAGCCTTTTCTCAAGGAAAGCTAATGAACTGTAATTAAATATGAAGGTACTAGAATCACAAAATACACCTTTAAACACTGCATTAACCCTAACCCACACGAGAATCAATGAGATGCAATTACCCGTCAAAACCGGTCGGCAATTGATTCTCATTGCTTCTCGGACTTTAACAACTATTTGCTTATGCGAAAATGACTCTCATTGCACCTCGGACCGTTTCCCCGCAGGAGGTGAATGATTCTCATTGCACCTCGGACCGTTTCCCCGCAGGAGATGAATGATTCTCATTGCATCTCGGACCGTTTCCCCGCAGAAGGTGAATGATTCTCATTGATTCTCGGCCGCTAACGAATTTACACCACTTTTAAACCCTAACCCGTCCTGAAGCATTGAGAATCACTTACCCGTCAAAACCGGTCGGCAATTGATTCTCATTGCTTCTCGAACTTTAACAACTATTTGCTTACGCGAAAAAGACTCTCATTGCACCTCGGACCGTTTCCCCGCAGGAGGTGAATGATTCTCATTGCATCTCGGACCATTTCCCCGCAGGAGATGAATGTTTCTCATTGCATCTTGGACCGTTTCCCCGCAGAAGGTGCCTTGATTCTCATCGATTCTCGGCCGCTAACGACTTTACGCCACTTACTCCGGTGCCGGGAAAACGTCCGAGAATCAATGAAAAGCAAAATTTGTTTCTCATTGATTTTCGTACGTCAACAATTTTAAAAAAATTATTCTCATTGATTCTCGGACGATATTCGGGGAAACCCCCGGTGACGTGTTAGGGTTAAGTAACTATATAAAACAAAATTGAACTCAAAACTTTTACAGTTTAAAAAAATATCAGACAAAAACCTTCATATTAGGTAAACAAAGGATGGTCAAGGTTAAATTTTGGATGGAAATAAAAGGTTTTAGGTAAAACCACAAAAAAACCCTGATAAATTCAGTGTTTGTGATGTGTTTTAAAGGGACATTTGGTGATCCACAGCCCCCCACCTTGTGAGGATATCTACTGAATCATAAACCAAAATAAATGTGCTATGACCACAAAATGCACTTAAAATTGCATCTGAATGTCCTTCCATTACACAGAATTGTCCAAAATTGTACTGTTTACAAAAACAAAAAGATGCCCTGCTTGGTTACAATATACAATTTTTTTTTTTTTTGTATTTCTTTGGAAAGGCTATCCCAACATCTGATTCCAAATATTAATTTTAATCTCACATCTATAAATTTACTAATGTAAGCAGTAGTTGCTTCCACTAGAATAACCATTTAGATTACTGACAAACTATTTCCAGAAGCTGCAAACAACCCTATTTTAGTTTGCAGCAGCATAATGGGAAATGAGTCGGTCAAATATTTCCCATACAAGATGAGGAAAAATAAAAGGTTTTTAAAAAAATCTAATTCTAGCTCAAAATCAAGTGGCACAAGCACATCTTCAACAACAACAAAATTTAATTTCTTCAATTTGTTCTCAAATGATAAGTCCTAGGACTTGGAACCGAATACAGACATATTTTAAACAAAAAACAGAAAAATCTCAACCCCCAAAACATGAGTCTTGATAATAGGCTAAAGACACCCAGTGATTTTTAGCCTAATTTGTGGCTCGCCGTAACTTAAAGGGGCGTGTTCCGATCGTCTTTGGACCCCCTGATTTACCCGGAAGTAGTATCGATTTTGATATCACATGAAAGGCCGTATTTTTCTCATTGTCGTCCTTAAATTTGAGCCCTCAAATCCATTTCATTCCCAAGATATAAACAAAAAACCGCCGTTTTAGTGGTTAACCACTTTATTAGCACAGCATTGAATAGGGCTTTGCAACATGCATTATTGCATCTACCATCAAAACCGCAAGTTTGTTTCCCACGGTACTTGATGGGGTGTATGTGCAAGTGCCAGGCTCTCATATCAAGTAGAGAACACAATACACATAAAATCGGAACAACCACCTTTAATCAACAAATCTGTTTTTACATAAATATCACAGACTTGAACTCATTGCTTGAAACCACAAAGGTCACAGACTAGTAAAACAGGGTGGATTCCATTGGAGTCAACTCCAGCATGTGTTTTCTTGTGTTTAACACCATGATCCACGGTCCACTGAACAAACCACTAGTGTTGCCTGCTTTCACTATGTTTACATGTACACATACCAAGTTTCATGTCCATATTTAACCATTTAATTGATTTGACCTTGGATGACCCCAGGGGACCTTGAAATGACCTTGAACAATTTTGGTATTAAATGTTGACTACACTCACCAAGTTTCATGACCATACAGTCAAATGTAGTTATTTGACCTTGGATGACTATACCCACCAAGTTTTATGATCATTGGTATGAAATGTTGGCTACACTCACCAAGTTTCACGGCCATACAACAATGTGTAGTGATTTGACCTTGGATGAATTTGTATGACCTTGAAATGACCTTCAAAATTTTAAGCACTGAATGTTAACCACACCCTCCAAGTTTCATTTATATCCTACCACAATTAATTCAAGGTCAGCCGAAAATTCCAGTTTTTGGACATAAATTATTCAAATTAGGTACTACATTAACATATACGATGCCCAAAATCTACTAAAGATTGCAAACTGCGCTGGCTTTGGGCCAGTGGTTCTTCTGACTAAGATAGGTGATCATAACAATTGATCTTTGACTGCAAAAACAAATTTACAACTTTTTAAAGTACCCCTTTAACCCTAACACGTCGAGAGTCGCTCCTGACAACACGCCCAACCGGCAATTTGCAAGACACTACGAAAGTATCTCCTGAAGTCCCACCGGCAAATAGACGCAATAGTGCTTTGGGTTGCCGGTGGGCCATTTTTCCCTCCAGCGAAAAAAATGGCAGAATAGCGTTGAAGTCCCACAAGCAATAGTCAGCAACGGGTCTCCTGAGGGGAAAACGTCCCACCAGCAACTCGCTGCAGTTGGTTTTCAGCCATCTCCTGAGGGGAAAGCATCTGAGTAACAATGCAAAGCAATGTTCGCCTTACTTCCAGGTTCGCAAAAAGAGACCTTGACACATCTGCAAAATTCGGATCAAGATGGCCATTGATACTTTAGCATTTTATTCTAGATAATGTACACCACATCACATATCAACCGTGGGCCAGCAGTTCTTCTGACCATGTTTGGGTGCCTTTCAACAGGGACACCAACAAAATTTAATTAAACTAAAACTGTAGTCAAAATGACAGAATGCCCACATAACCTTTGACCCCAATCTGTATGCACCTCATACATGGGCATGCTTATACTGACCGAGTTGGGTGTTTGTAGCATTTAATTGATTTTCAAAGAATGTCCCTTTAATCGGCTTACATGTCTTATAACCCCAATCACAGTACACCATATATGAACCTGCTCCAACCGCTTTTTACCACCCAAATCTGGGCATAAGCCCACCTTCGGGTATACGCCCACCCCCAATTTTTAAAGAATACAGGAGCTAGCATACACTCGGGTATAAGCCCAGGTGGTAATTTTAGCATTCAGGAAACAATGTGGCAGCAATTACACAAACAAAATCACATATTAAAACTTGAACTATTCTATACAGTCATCAATGTAGGGCCCAATACATTGGGATGGCTTGTTTGCTAGTATAATTACTTGAGGACTTTTTGTTTTTAATGTTTTAATATCTGCTACAACTAAAGTGTACATTAAATGGTATCTGGTGAATAATATGCTCTTGAAATGATATTGTAATTTTGTATCTGATATTTGCTCCCAAGTTCTAGCCTCTCCCCGGGTATAAGCCCACCCCTATTTTGAAGTCAAATCTTCCTGTTAGGGAGTGGGCTTATACCCAAGTGCTTACGGTAGTATGGGGTGTGCCTCCCTGCACTAGTGCAGTGGCACCAAAAAAAAAAATTGACAGATTTTCAAAGAATGCCCCTTTAACCCCACATGACCTTTCACCCCAATTGGAGGACATGTCATATGTAGTCTCGTTCCCAGTAATTGGCGAGTACTAAATGGTTGTTATCCTCACTATCCTTTAAAGAAATTCTAACCAATTCGTTTTTGGTTTGACATGCTTCAATATCCTCATTCTTTAAATAAATTCTAACCAATTCCTTTTTGATTTGGCATGCTTCAATATGCCCTCACTAAACTTCTACACTGGGCACTCTTCTACTTGCAAATTCACTAAAATTAAGAAAACAGGTTTAGCAAATTTTCAGGAAGTTCAAGCTTGCCCAACTGATCCATGCTCAACTACTCATTCATTTTTTTTAACAAAACTGTATTCTTGTTCTTTACTAAGGATCTGGATATTCTATTTGTGTGCATGTTTTGTGTGCATGAGTGTATGTACATGTTGTGTGTACACAACAGACTTTAAATAAAGAATGAAGCATGATATGATAGTATTTTTGGTTGAGTATGAATCAGCTTTATATCAGGAAATACAGAGTGGATGCCAACTACAGTGTATCACAGAAATAGTCTTATTTGATAGTTGCCTAACTATGCTTCCATAATTACTATTGTTGGACCTATTTGAAATGTTAAGTGGCTGCTACAGATGTGTAATATAGATTTTGTATAGAAAATTTGGATTATTACATGTACCTTACAATTACTGCATTGCACAAGTATCAAGTAACATGATATATTGTCCTTCTGAAACGCACTGTATGACACTGGATTCACAGTAGTAGAAGGAACACACACATTCTGACTCACAATATAAATACTGTTCGGCCAACATAATAAAGCCAATTATCAGTGAACAGTTGGTGCAATATTAAGTATTTGTGACTATAGCATTTTTCATTCTACTTCTAAGACAAAGTGGCATTTTGCTTAATTCCTGCTGTATTGTTATGCTCTTTAAAGGTGCTTGTTCCGATTTATGTCCATTGTGTTCTCTACTTGATATGAAAACCTGGCACCTGCACATATGCCCCATCAAGTACCGTGTGGACTGTGAAACAAACTTGCAGTTTGGATGGTAGAAGCAATAATGCACATTGCAAAGCCCTATTCAATACTCTGCTAATATTGATGGTTAAGCATTAATACGGCGGTTGAAATGGGAATGGAAATGGGAAATGGATTTGAGGGCTCAAATTTCATGACGACAATGAGAAAAATACGGCCTTTCATCTGATATCAAAATTGATACTACTTCCGGTTAAATCCGGGGGGGGGGGTGCGTGTTCCGATCGTCTTAGGGACTCCCCATGGCCCCCAAGTAGTATCAATTGAATGGGTGTATTTTTCTCATTGTCGTCCTGAGATTTCAGCTTCCAAAAACTGTGACTTTAATGTTTTTACCATCAATATCAGCACTGTAGTGAATAGGGCTTCACAATATGCAGCATCACCTCTACCACCAAAACCACAGGTTTGTTTCCCACAAGTTGGTGGTGAGTGTATGCAAGTGCCAGGCTCTCACATCAAGCAAAGAACATGATATACTTAAATCAGAACAAGCACCTTTAAAGGTCCATGGCCCGATCGCTAATAGCTAAGAACCCTAGATTTTACCGGAAGTGGTCAAAATTTTGGTATCAGAAGCAAGCTACTATTTTTCTCATTTACCCTATGAAATACTACGGCTAAAGGATATTTGGTTTGGGAGTTATGAGCAAAAGTGTGCTCCATTTTGGTTGACCAATATTAGTTTTACACAGTTACTCTATGGGGCTCACAAAATCATGTTTCTAGCTGTCACATCAAACAAAAAGGATTGAAATATCAGCGCGAAACTTTACAGATGGGTTTTTAGATGAAGGGCATTCTATCAAGATGAAAACTTTATACTGAAATCGTACCATCCCCTTTTAAGGGGTTTGAAGCGAGATTCGGTAACTATGGGGTAACTAAGGACTTACCAAGACTCGGTTGTTGCATGAAGTGTACAATTCTCGGCATGCTTAGTCAATGCAAAATTTCACATGCGAGAATTTTACGCGAGCTATGTGTACGCACATAGGCGTGACATGGAACAATCACGCTTTTTCACAGTTGAGCGCCAAAACAGCAAATAATTCACACACATTTCGCTAGCCATATTGCTGGTAGGTTTCTGTCACTTTTTTTTTATTGGCCCGGTTTAATGAGCACTCTTATAGGCTGATGTAATGTTGAAATGAATAAAGTAATTTTGGAACTCTAAAGGGAATTCCATATTGGGAACAATCGATTCCGCATGACAGAGGGATCCGACAAAAGCATACTCACAATAATTCCAACTATGTTATCATGCAAATGACGGATAGGCCCAAGAGTTTCTTGATCAAGCAGTGGCATGCCACATTGCTTTCGTCATTTTATCTGTATGTGCAATGTTTTGTGCATCACGTTTTGCAAGTAATTCACATGATTAACTTTTAAATATAATTCGATAAAGGGCCATAGCCTCGTCCCCAGAACTCCAGACTTTACTGGAAGTGGTCAAAATTTTGGTATCATCAGAAGCTATTTTTCTCATTTACCCTGTGAAATCTTAGAGCTAAAGGATGTTTGGTTTGGAAGTTATGAGGGTAAATGTGCCCCATTTTGGTCAACCAATAATAATGCAAGCACCTGCTGCATAACACTGTCAAAGTATCACACCAGCTCAGTAGACAGAGACTGCGCTCCTGTCGACCTTTCTGTTTACATGCTGCTATATACTCTTCAGCTCCCCTTTCAACATCTTACAGGCATGGAACCCCTGCATGGAATACTGCCTGGCTGGATACTCCAAGACCAGACCAATTCACTATCACACATATGACAGAACTCCCACCTGGTAGCAATCTTCCAGGTAGGATTCCCACAGGAGTGGTTTGTTTCAACAGCACTATGCACCGATGGGAGCTGGCGCCATCTCGCAGCCTGGACCAATTGGCTTCATCACAGACGGCGGATCTACATTCAATGAGTGCCACCTTTTGTCCACCGGTGATAGACTTCTCAAACCCATCAACAGTGAGCTTACTCCACCAAAACTTCAACACATTTAGCTGCTGTCTCATATCAAGAAGAAGAACCGCCAATAATAGTTTTACAGATGTAAGTACTCTATGAGGGCGTACAAATCATTATTTTAGCTCACATCACAAACTGAGAAATATTGGATCCAAAAACTTTACAGAGGTTTTGGGGTGAAGGACATGCTATCAAGATTAAAACTTACATCAGGCCATTCCCTTCTATTATCCCAACTGGCAACTACAGTTGGCTTTGAGAATTTTTGGCATGCTGCTGCAGCCCACACAACCAAAATACAACATCAAAACACACAAACTTCCTCCTGGAACACATTTTGAAAATGCCAAACAAAAACTTACAGGGCATTTTGTGACCACAACCTACCCCCGACTGACGTAAATACGTTGAGATTTGTCTATAATCGAAACCGTTTCGCTTTAGTATCACGTGGACATAATTTACTTGCAAATTCGGTCGTATCTGTACGAAATCACAATTTTGTTATTTTTTCGCAGGAATTTACCGTACAGTGGTCTATGGGACCGTGGGAACATGCAATGTGCTCATAACACACAAACGCCAAGATCGGGATCAACTCCACTTGTGAATAAGCTTTTTCTAAAAGGGATATCTGGTGAACAATGAACAAGCAAACTCGTATTTACGCGATGAGTTAAATATGGTCCCCGCCGAAGGTTGCGATCACTAACATGCAATATATGCAACTTCAACACCCCCTCCCCAATGCCCCGCAACACTCCACCCTCTTCCCCAACACCCGCCCAAAACCCCCACCCTCTCCCCAACACCCCGCCAAAACACCCCCCCCCTCCCTTGCCCCAACACCCCGCAAAAACCCACACCCTCTTCAACACCCACAAACTCCCCACCTCCATCCCCAACACCCCCCCTCTTAACACCCTCAACACCCAAACCACCCAAACCAGTAACAATACCTCCCTTTCGCCAACACCCCAGCACCCGCCCATTCACCTCCCAACATCCGAACAGCCTCATACCTCCCAAACACCAGTACAATACTCCCACCCCTCCCAAACACCATAAACCTTACACACCCTTCCCGAACACCATACAAAACACTACCACCCCCTTCCCATCACCATACAAACACTCCCCACCCCTCCCAACCACCCAACAACACTCCACCCCCCTCCCCAACACCCCGCAACACACTACCCTCTCCCCAACACCCCTGCAATATAACCAACCCCCTCCCACAAAACCCCGCCATACCAAACCCCCTCCCCGACACCCCAAATCTGACCCTCCCCATACCCAACACCCCGCAACCAACCCCCTCCCAACACCCCGCAATACCAAACCCCCCCAACACCCCGCAATACAAACCCCCTCCGCAAACCCCGCCAAACCTTACCCCATCACCAACACCCCTCAATACCTACCCCCTCCCCAACACCCGGCAATACACTCAACCCCCTCCCCCAACTCCCCAACACCCCGCAACACCCCTACCCCCTTCCCAAAACCACCCCGCATTAACCACCCCCCGCAAAACCCTACCACCTCCCCAACACCCCGCATACCAAACACCCCAATACCCAACCCCCTTCCCAACACCCCACAACCCCAAACCCCACAACATTCCCTACCCCCTCCCCAAAAAACCCTACCCCCTCCCAACACCCCACAATACTACCCCAACCCTCCCCAACACCCCGCAAACCCAACCCCTCCCCAACCACCCCGCAAACACCCCACCCCTCCAATATGGCATAGTAGTCTCCCTATGGCATAGTAGTCTCAGTAGCGAAGGGAAATTGTGCCTATCCGATGTACCGTGCCCAGAGATACAGCAATTACAATATTCATTAGCTCATTTGCATAGGCCCACATTAATGATTTAGCGCCACTTTTTGAATTTTGTCTTTCCTCCTAGCATGTTCAAAATTATTGGGATCAGACCCTATCAGCTATTGTGGTTTTTCCCTTCCTTCCTATGGGCTCTACCTCCAATAGCTTAACCAACTTGCCCCTGTCACACGTTGATGTGGTGTGCTATCATAAACATTGCCTAAAATGACCATTTATGGGGGTCAAACTGGAAATTAAGGTATTGTTCACAAGCTGCAATTCTTCAACACCCAAATTTCCCTGGATTCCTCTACTTTTATTTTTGTTGGAGAATAAGTCCCACTTGTTATTAAGATCAAATTAAGGAGAAAAATAAGCTTTCTTGTATAAGTATGATATGCACGCAAAATTCAGTGTTTGGGACGTGACATTGTCCGTTCACTTTACACACATTTTAAAGTGGTCTTAAAAACAAAACAGCCAATAGTTATTGTAACAAAAATATGCAATTGTGATAATTATTGTCCTAAGATTATTGGAAAAACCATGGGTGTTTGCTCACTCGAATTTTTGTTACCAGCAAAATGGATGCGGATCACTCATTGTCCGTTCACTTATTTGTCATCCACTCAGATTTTACATGTAGAAGTGGGGTTTTGGCAAGATAAATATTCCACTTTGTTCTCGTCATTTTGAAAGACCATTGGAAGATGCTTTATTACATGGTACCCACACATTAGATATACAATCTTAGGGATGGCACAATAATTTTAATTGTCCGGTCACTTTTGTCACATCCATCACATCCAAAACAAACGTTCTCATACATCAATAGAAACATATTCAAGTGTGTGTACCCCATTTTAGTGTTTGTAGAGGCTATTTCGTGGGGTGTCACTAAAAAGCACAAAGATATGTGTCCATAGTCTTTAATAAGTGCCAGACATTAAAAATGTGTCGTTCCACACCCATGTCACATCCATAAAATAAGGAGTTTTTGGAAATTAAAATGCCTTATCGAAACTCAGCAACTAACTGTTTGATTGGCTTTTTCTTTTTCACATTGTATGGGTGATATATAATGTCATTAAGGTTTGCTGATGTATTTCAGAAACCATTCCATTTAAATTTTTTTATAAACACTGTCTTTTAGCCATGCTCAGTAATGCATGGGCTTATGAAACATTAATTAAGAAAAAAAAAAGGGGAGGCCAGAACAATTAAAATTAAAACATTGATAGAGTCTTCAACAAGATTTCAGTGGACTAAATAAAACTTAATTCTTCAGATTGTAAACAAGAATCAAATAATGTAATTGTCCGTTCACAAGAACGAAATGCACATTTCCACCCTAAAAACTAGCAATTACGGCGATGATGCCCAATACAAAAGTGTTTGAAATACTTTTCTAACTGTGTGTAGGGAATATAAATGTTAAATCTCAAGCATCCTGGTTGAAAACACTTTTTCACATCATTAGTTGTGTTCAATTGTAATATGTCACTCAAACTTTTACAAACATTGATATCAACATCTATTGATCTGGCGCTTGCAATATTTTGTCTATACCATAACAAGAGTTTTGAACCATGAATTTAAGAGCAATACAATTGATGATTTTCAGTGTGGTTGGGAAGTAAAACTAGTAGTAGTCAAGTCCCATTTGGTCACAAAATAATCACCGGAATTTGCCATATATCTGTGAAATATCAACCAAATTATTCAAATTTGTCTAGAGGAAGCCTGGGCATACTTTATGTTGCCCAATGTCCCTTGTCATTATATGGACAAGTCAATGTACATTACTCAATTGTAATTTTGAAGTCATTGTCAACAAAATACCCAAAATTAACAAGTAACTGAAATTATTCTGAGAGGGGGAACAATTAAGCTGCCAGAGGGGTCTTTATGAAAACCGAGGCCTTGGCAAGAAAGAGGAAAAAGCGAGTAGTAAACAACTTTTTAACTCACTTTGAAAAATTACCCTCTAGTTGACAAAAGTGGCGCCTAATTGGAAAGGGAATCCTAAGCCGCATATTAGAACATTACTTTCAAATTGCAAAAAGATGTGCCTCATGATATGCTTTCATGCAGCCGCAGGCATATTTTGAGTTATCAGATGTACCGTTTCAAAAATATAGCATTAAGCTGTATTTTTGCAATTAAATGAGGCTATTTGCATATTAAATTTGCCCGAAATACGCCGAAAATCTAATAAGCGTGGTCGAGAACTCTCAGCCCGCTTCATTCCACCAAGTTACATCATTATAAGCCTACGGAACTCAGAAAACTTGTACCACAGCCTTGCGGAACATCTCATAAATTATGCAATTCGTTAGCATATTTTAAGGCCATAATCTAATCAGTCCGGAAATCATAAGCATGCTTCTTTGACACCAAGTTACAACATTGTCGCCCTTACGAACTCAGATAAATTCGTATAAACAGGTTTAACATTTTGTCACAGACTGGGCGAGACGGACGGAAGCGGCTCATTCATAGTTCCCCGGTTCCGAACTGTTCGGCGGGGGGACAATAAAACACGGAAGCTGTCTGCGGAATCACGAAATGCAACTTTAAATGCTGACTGTACGCTCCAATCGTCTGCACCAATGTACAAATTGGACAGAATAGCACTATTATACTGCTGAAGAATTGGGGAAGTGATATGCATGACAAAGTAAGGCAACCATTCATGCACATGCTACATGAAGTATTTGAACGCAATGAAAGATACTAATGCCAAATCTTCCGTGCAGTCATGTTATCGTTTACCCTCCTAATAATGATATGCTCCCACTTGTATAACGGAAGCAGAGCCTGTCAAATTGGTTCAATACACCTAATTTATTCCGGCGAGCTATCTATAGGGTCCTTTCACGGAAGGCAAATTATATTTAAATGGACTTTAATTGCCCTCCAGATCATCCAAGCATGCCAAGAATACAACATACCAATGCACCTGGTTCCACCTGAAACATTTCAGCTATTTATTTTTGTGCAGGTGATTCCTTTGTATTCCAGCACGCTGGGTATGGCCCAAAGTGATGCACTATCAAAAAAAGGCAAGAAAATGCCCCGACGCCTGGGTACGGGGCAATGGCCGGGAATTGTCTGCCCTTTTGAAGCAGGTGAGTTGATCCTTTTTTTGCCTGGGTGTACCGGGCATATGCAGGGACTTGTTCATGGAGTTCACGCACGTCAAAAAAAGCCAGGATTTTGGGTCGGGACAAACGGAAGCGCAGGGCCCCATTTCGGCATTTGTGTACCCCTCTTCTGAAAAGCTGACCTCTTTACCCGGAAATGAATCGCACAATCGGGTTTGATGCATTTTGACGCTTTTGCCCGGCCAGCAGGGGTCGGGACTTGGCCGGGGTTTGACATAGCCCTAACAAGGGTCTAGACTACAAAATACCACACAATAGTATATTGTGGTATATGATAGTTACAGAATCTACAACATTTATGTGGTAGTTTGTGGTATGTGATCTTATCATTGACATATAAAGTGTGGTACATCCAAGTGCATCCCGCACCCACCCCGCGCCATGTAAGCCTACAACTCCAAGGTTCCCCTGGGCCCGCTATTTTCTCTCAGCAGCCCTGTACATTGTGGCCTACATTGTATGGTGCAGTTTGTTGTTGTTTATTACTGTGGTATTTTGTGGTATATGATAAGTTACTCTTCTTCTTCTTGCGTATGAGGTAGCAGCTAAATGTGTTGTAAACGTTGGAGCCAACTCACTGTTGATTGGTTGGGGTTTGAGATATCTGTATCCATCGGTGGACGAAAGGTAGGGCACTCATTGATGAGAATGTGATCCGCAGTCTGTGATGGAGAACCACATTGGCAGGCTGGCGATGGCCGCAGCCCCCATCGGTGCATATTGCTATTGAAGCGACCGACTCCTGTGCGAATCCGGTTTAAGGTGACCCATTCCTTGCGTGGGAGATTGCTGCCAGGTGGTAGTTCTGTCTTAGGTGTAATAGAGAGTTGATCTGGTCTTGGAATGTCTAGCCAGGCAGTATTCCATGTCTGTGAGATGTTGAATGGGGAACTGGAGAGTTTAGCAGCGTGTCGGCAGAAAGGTCGGCGAGAGCGCAATCTCTGTCTACCGAGTTGGTGTGATTCTTTGACTGTTATGCAGCAGGTGCTTGTTGTCCAGCAGGGCCTTATTCACTAGTCACTCTAATTTGGTATAGTTATGATTTATCTAACTTACTCTTCTTCTTATCATGTCCAAACACAGTGGTTCTCAAATATGATCCAGCCAGAGATGGGTACAACGTCTGCCTGCTTCACTGAATTCCACAAGGTCCTTGTCTGTGCATCGCTGCTCCAGCAGTGGGCAGACCAAGAGATGTTCCATTGTTTGTGGTGATGTTCCACACCCACAGGTAGTGTCCTGATCTGCTTCCAGGTAGCCCCACTTCTGCAAAGAAACCTTAGATCGACCAATTCTGATTCTCAATCTGTTGAGGCATCGCCATTCAGCCCATGAGGAGTCAGCTCCAGGTGGGAGATGCTCACCAGGTTAAGCTCTGGACTTTGCTTAAGAAACTCTCTGGATTTGAGGTGGTTGGCAGCAGGTATCCGGTGATAAGGGAGCAGGAGGCATTTAATGCTGAATCAAGCTTCTTAGCATGGGTTGATCTTTCCCATACAGGGCAAGCATACTCTGCACATGAGAAGCACAGGGCAAGTGCTGTCGATCTTAGGGTATGTGGTTGAGCACCCCATCTTGTGCCAGTGAGTTTGTTCAAGATGTTATTGCGTGAACATACTTTACTCTTCGTCTTCTCGATGTGGGTCTTATATTATAAGAGAGAGTGCGGTCCAAGGTAATTCCTAGGTAGACAGGGTTATCACAGTGCTCGAGGGGTGTTCCAGACCAGGTAACTTAACACTGATGTTTGGCTTCACGGTTGTGTAAAGAGAAAACACACACCTGCGTCTTGGATGGATTTGCACGTAGGTGGTTTTCCTCATAATAAGGAGGGAGTTCATCCAAAGCTTTGGAGAGTCTCTCTTCAACAACTG
>JAMKCH010016135.1:0-68643 GCA_023653785.1 Ophioderma brevispina
ATAAAGTTTCACATGTCAGTAAAACTCTCAATTTCCATAAATATTTAGGATAGGGGAAATTCAATTTTTTCACAAAAGGTTCTCAATTTGATTTTTAAATGCGTTTTTTGGCCCCACTTGATGGGAAAGGCTAGTTGTTATATACTCAGAGCTTTTTAGTCCGATAATAATGTTTTTTGAGTCAAAATATCATTTTATTTTCCACGTATATTCCACGATATTTCCAGATGGAAGGGGAGAACTATAAAGTTGCTTTATGGCTGCAAAACCAATGCAGATATTAACGTTGGACTTTGGTGTACTTTCAAATATGTCATATGCCACGAATTTTCAATTTTTAGTGTATTTCCTTTAGCTTCCCCGTAGCCAAGGTGGCTACGTTTAGCAATTAAGTTGTATGTGGGGTCCACGGGACCAAAGAATTGTTTTTCGCGCGCCTTGTTTTAACGCGAAATTATTTTTGCCCAAAAATTGCAATTGCCAAAATATCAGTTCCCCATATTTTTTGGAAAAAAAATCAAGTCAAAGCCTTGTCCAAGAACATACGCCATTCAAATTTCTTTTATATTTTGATATTCAGTAATTTATCATTGTCTACAAATCGATTTATGGTAGCACTTGCGGAATAACATAAATCCACATGGTCACCCCTTTTGGGTTTTGTTTTGGTGGCCAATCACTGGCGCACTCTGCTCTGCTGCTTTTTGTTCCGCGGCTGTTTCCGTCACTTGGTTTTTAGTGGGGGACTGTAGTGAACAGATTTTGCAGTGTGCAGATCCGGATAAAATTGTGATTTTTGGTACAAAAGACTTTTATAACATTGAATAATCAAAAAATTGATGGAAGCACTCTGCCACCCCTTTCAGGCCCTCAGCTTGGATTTCAGTTTACACCAGTGGTAAAATTTTTAAAATGGTGTCCGCTTGGTGTTGAAAAGCACACCGTGATGTCTGCTGGTTACAAGGGATTGCCATAAAGGGTATCGTTTTGTTCTACGCGGTGACTTATAGTTCGAAGTTATGGGTAAAAACTGTAAAAATGGTAAAAAAAGTCAATTTTGTTTGTACAGGGGTCAAAAATTAAAAGTTGCTCCAATTTTTTGTAATGTGGTTCAAATTGTTGTTTTAGCTCATATAATGAAATATAGGAATCGTTTTATATCCTACTGTCTTGGTTATTAACGCAAAATTGGCGACTAAAGTCAACAGCTATCAACACTATTGGCAGCTATTGGATTCTATTGACCTGTGACCTATTTGTTGGATAACGTGAACACTAAGCATAACAGATAAGGCAAACTTATTTCCTTATTTCAATCCTTGAACCAAGAGAAACAATTTGCACCACATATTAACTGAATCAAAGAAAAAAAAAAAAAAAAAAAAAAAAAAAAAAAAAAAAAAAAAAAAAAAAAAAAAAAAAAAAAAAAAAAAAAAAAAAAAAAAAAAAAAAAAAAAAAAAAAAAAAAAAAAAAAAAAAAAAAAAAAGAGAAAAAAAAAAAAATAACAACGTTTCACTGTTGACCCATGACACATTAAAATTTGACCTTTTTCACCATTTTTACAGTTTTTACCTCATCACTCCGGAACTATAAGTCATAGATAGTGTAATCTATACTTTTTTGGAATTTTTTCATGTGACCAGAAAAACAACATGGTGTGCTTTTAACACCATTTCAAACATTTTAAATTTTTGACCCCTGTAGTCACCGTGAAACTCAAAAGCTGGGGGCCATTAAGGGGGTGGCAAGTGGCCTTCCCTCAATTTTATTGATTATCAATGCTAAAGTACTTGTGTTCAAATTCACAATTTTATCCGAAGTCGCACACTCTTACACTACAGTCCCCTGCTATTTTCCACCGATTTCCAAGCGGTCGTTTTACTTTAACCTCTCCCCACCTCTCCCTAGGCTATTTTTACTTATTGATTGCAGGCCTTATGTCTAAGGCCAACTTACTGGTGTGTACATTATGTCATATACTATATGATTTAGGGCTTTTGTCTACATTTGGAGTGTTAGGGCTATTAATGTATCCTTTCAAATGTTAATTTCTGTGAGCTTGACAAATTTTTAGCTGTTCTGGCTTGAATTGTCTTTGTTGTCGGTATTCCCGCTCAACATATAGTATTCTTATCAGCGTGCCCATCTGGTAATTCCATTCGCCATTTGCGGTAAGTTTTTTCTTGATCAATTTATCCACGTCACCTCTTGTATCTGGTATGGAATTAGGTTGCTAATACTAAATCAATTGTGTTAATTCCCGGTGATTTTGGAATTGCAAATATGATCAATTACCCATGTTAATTCATATATATTGCTTGTGAAGGATTTGTGCTAAATTATATTACCATTAGTGCTAGTGCTTTGATTTAATACCTCGATTATCCTACTGGGGTTTGCATATTAAATGCTAACTGATTTTGATATCCATACTGCTCACCTAATGCTAATCTGATTTTGCATGCCTTGGTACACCATAGACTTTCTTGGCATGGTATATGTTGCCTTGCCTGCTCATCTGTTGATTTGATATGATTTACGTGCGAATAATCAGGCGGTGAGGTCCATTATCTCAGCATTCGGTCAACAGCGACCACTTCTTGACAGGCACACAATTGTTTATGCGCATGCGCATTATCAATAACGCTGGCTAAGATAGCGCGTGGCTCTTCATCAGCTATTAAAAACTCCACGCGAGTACGATCGTCACACTGCTTTTCCGCAAGTCTCTGGCGTTGTAACCGCCCTGCTTCGTGCGTGCTCGTGCTTGGATTGTTGTAAAAACTAACATACAGCATCTAGTTAATGTCAATTTCTTTTGACTTTTCTGATTTTGAGCATTCCCAAACTTACTGGAGAATGGTGCATTTGGACGATTTAATATCATGTTCATCTGATTTAGATAACGTTTGTCAGCCTATTTATAATATTTTAGAAGAATTGAGCATGTAACAAATCTGTATTGGTGCCATTCAAACTACTAGTATTGTCAGTATTGGGAGATGTGTATTGTAGTTTTGTTGAATGTCAGATTCCACTGGGGTTCAATTGATTCCGAGTGCAGCAGGTCTGAGTCTGCGGCGAAATCCTATCCATTGCATGGGGCCCTGAGTTCGAGTCCATGGAACCCGGCCGAGTCCACCGAGCAATGAGTCCAAAGTCTGAATTGACTTCGGACTCGCAATTGCGTCTCGACGAGTCCGGACGTTCTAAACTCCACATCGTAGTGCGTCACGCCCCGCCTCACGCGTCAAATCGGCAACCGCTTGTGTCAAAATCGTGCTCATACGATTTTGAAGAAACCACTGAGTGGAATGTTTCCTGACAACCAGATTCAGGTCCCTGTGTATGTTTCCAAAGGAAAGTAAGACCGAAACAATACAGTGGGGCTATCTACCAGGCCACCAACCGCATCATGTATGGTGGTACTTCAAGATCCAGATGTGTGTAAACGTGCGTTGGACTGTCTCCGATGCACATTTTCATGCCGTTACAACGTGATGTTTGCGTACCTGTAAAACAAATCTATCGCGTAAGAGCGTGCACGTCAGTGCCGTAATGGGTGACGAGCTATATACTAGTCCATCTCTGTAACAAAACATCACTACGCTACTATTACTCTTCCCATGGCAAACAACTACTTGTGTTCTGCTGACGGAAGAGATGACGGCAACGGCAAATTTTGAAACTAAAATCCTAAAATATTCAAATTTCAAGTGCTTTTTTCTCAAAATTTCTTTCATCCAACATCTTTTGTTGGTTGAGAAAAGTTGCTCAAAATAGCGTTTTCTACTCTATGCCAATGGTGTAGAGTCTGTTTGGAAGATTAAATGTAATGGATATGGCCAAGTGATCGTTTTAAGCGGATATGTCGCCATTGGTCTAACGTATAATGTCGCAACCGTCTCATCCGACTTCAGTAACTGAAACATTAAATGCCCTTCGCCGCCTGGAGATAATATATTAAATGGTCCTTGCCAGCTGCTGGCCATCTTTGCTACGAGCTCAATTTGAAATGTTAATTTTGGTGTATTCAAACTGCTCAATGCTCAAGCTGATCTTGCATGTATAATACTATTATGTTTTTGCCTTCTGCTCATCATGTGAACTGTTATGTAGGATTTATTACTGATGGCGATCTTCACAAAGAAGTTAGATCCATGGACTAACTCTTAGTCCAGCCTAATTTTATAGTATAGGACTTACGTATAGGGATAACAAAAGTCCTTCTTGGAGGACTTAGTCCTGGACTAGATATCCATGGCTAACTTCTTGTGAATACCGGCCAGTGATACTATTGAGGTGCACATTGCGTGCTGCTGGCCATCCTGTAAAATATCAGAAATTGAAGGATAAATCAAATCTGCTCTTGCATGTGTGATACTACCATAGGCTTTTATGGCGTGTAATGTTTGCCTTCTGCTCTTAGGTTACAATGTGATTTGTGGAATTTAATTGCTGACATACTATAAAATGGTCTTGCTCCTGCTGGCCATCTTTGATTATACATAGCACAAATTTGAAGGCCGAAGTGCCTATGGCATTAAAACCGCATGAATCGTCGAGAAAATCCGCTATCCAATTCTGCCCTTTGGCTTTGTCCTTATCATTGTGGCTGTGTGAGAGATAATGACGATTTTACCATGTACTGTATTATTAGTTATTAGTGAGTTTTGGGTGATACGGATATATCTAGTCGAGGAGTCGTATCGGGCGAGGGCGCAGACCGAGCCCAGATACAGATCCGAGAAACCTAGATACAATCTGTGTCACCTCAAACTCACCTAATAACGATTTTATCATACCCAAGCAGAACAAATACGGCCTCAAGAAAATTATAAGGTGATTCTCAAACAAACAATACTTTAGGCGGCAAATTGACTGTAGGCATATAGTTTTAAATGAGTGCACGGGTGTACGAATTTTCAGCGACAAAGAATCTTTGAAACTAACAGCCCAAAAAATCTCTTTTCTGATTCACAAACAAAATTATTGATCATTTTCATCTTTTAGTATTGTGAGAGCGATTATGCTGAATCTTGTTCCAACTCCGTTCAACATTGCTAAAAATCGCCAAATTAGATCAGTGATTTACGTCAAAAAATGAACGCCGAATTTTCAGATTTTGGTTTTTCATATGCATGATACGCATTCGCCGTTCCTAACTGACATGATACGAACCTTGAGACGCGCTCCGAGGGGGTGATACGGGAATATCTGTTCAGTAATTGAGGCGATTCTCCATATGTAAAATCGAGGTAGATAAGGAAAACACCTGCGCAGCGTAATATTTGCTTTTGTGTTTTTCACACTTAAAATTGTCTTATAATCGGAACGGATTATTATAAAATGCCCGCAAAGCCCAAATTGAGTAGATCGTGTCCTACCACAAGCCCCCCCCCCCGACAGAAAACAGGTATTTAGCACAACTGTGTGCTTTGATTTTAGATTTGAAAAGCCCGGTGTGAAAGTAATCATAGTCCGGCAGGTATCATAGTCCGGGCTCCATAGACGACAACAGAATAAAGCGTGAAACTAATGTTGCGTAAAGAGTCAATTGAATCGATTGCCCTATGGTTCACCATTGTTCCCGGACTGTGAGCCCGGAGGACCATATCTCCTGCCACACCGGTTGCTAAAACAATTTAGTATAGTGTACCAGTGTGTCAGTGCGGGGGTAGGACACGATCTGCTCTATTTGTGCATTGGGGATTCCATGCCTAAGAAAATGATGCTCCGTGAACAACTGTTTTGCTGACTTTATTGGTTCCCAGTGGACCACATCATGAGATCCACTCAACCAAAATGAACAATTTTTCAGGCAAAGATGCTCAATTACCCATTCTTTATGATAAATAAAATCCACAGATATCAAATTTAAAAAGGTGGAAAAATATCACTTTCATTTTGGGTAAGGTTTTTATTGGGTAACCCTGTATATACCCTGGCTGATTGAACATGTCAAACGAAGTTCTTAAGGGTATTTCTGACCTTAGCATTTACGGGATAGCGTAACATATTGTTTCATCTCATGGGTATAGCTTGGACATTTCCAGATAATCATTAGCGAAGTGCTGTTTAGTCTATGTGCAATGAGCATTTCTACACTGTTAAAATGATCGTAAAAACACGTAATTTTAAATGGCAACTGGGACTCACAACATCTAAAAGGCGTTTTTTGTTGTCCGCCAGCTATAGCTGGGCAGGACCACTTAGCAATCCGTTGTGCGTGTTGGTATGTAATGTGGGTGTGTTTGTATGGATTGTTGTGTCAAAAATTGTTAAGTTTTTTTTTTTTTAAATGGACCTCAGTGAAAAGTTTACTTCAATTGGAACCACACTTCTGTCATATGTGCACAATGGGATCCACATAATGTTGACGGAAGGTCAAAGGTCATGTTTGAAAGGTCAAAGGTCTTGAGGTCAAGTTGAAATGGGCTAAAAATGTAAAATTGATCTAAATTAGAAAACTTGAATTTCAATTGGAACCAACTTTTGTCATAGGTGCCACCATGGAATCCCTCATATGTGGATGAGATCAAAGGTCACGTGCCAGGGTCCAAAGTCATGGGGCGCCCACAGCTTATATTCTTGTGAATATAGCGATCGCGAAAGCCGAGAAAACCGCGAAATTCCTAGTTTTTACACAGTTATTTCAAACACTTGTGGAATACCCAGTTTGTCAGGTAAATGACGTTTTTTTCCGGTCATTTTAAACAGTGTATGAAGGTGAGGTAAAATAAAATAGGATCAAATGTACCCCAGGAGACAATAATTTCATTTTAGCTCATCAACCACGCCTACGTCAATATCCCTAACCATAGATCGGACGTTGCAATAGTATAACGAATATAGGCCAGGCCAGTGAACAGGACTCTCTCTTTCCTGGGTAATATTAATTGATTATTTCCTTTTTGTCCTTGTACTTGTCTTCAGATAGTTCGACTCTCTATTACATTGTTGATCCTGAATATAGTCTACGAAGCACGTTAAAGAACCTTTACCTATACAAGAATTGGATAAAGCAAACAACCCGGGACAACCAGCAAAGTCAATCGCAGAGTGAGTGTCCCTTGTCCCTAGTGCGCAAACGAGTTGAGCTGGTAATTATTCCGGTATGCAGTACTACCCCAAATCTTGATAATGTCTGAGCGCTTGGGTTGTGGAAATTGTTTAACATTGTGAATGGTGATTTAACATGTTTAACCTATGAAATGTAATGATCCTGATTCTAGGTATGATAATGGATTTATTGCGGTCCGGTTGAATTCTCACACTATTTTAGTTGAAATATAATATGTTAGATCATTTTTAAGATAGAAGGTAAAACACTCAAAAACCCAACTGCGAAAACAAGTTGCATCGCACTGATGCATACCGTGCATGGGGGTAGGCCTATGTTATAATGCTGAACATGTTATGCATATGGCAAAGGGTACGTGTGCATATGCAAACGGCAAATATGGGTGGTCCTTCTTCCCAAGTCCTTGGCCTTGAGTCCTTACAACATTCATAACCGTATCGGTAACACAATCATGGTATATTACAATACATTGTGTGGGGACTGTGTGTGCTATAACCAAGCTATGCGGCAGTCGCACTCCCTGATCGGTGACCCACAGATCGCGTGAGGAAGAATACAAATTAATTATCTTGTATTTTTCCATTCCAGAATAGAGATAGTTGTGCGTGTTATTCAGGGACTTGTAGTGAATGCCTAAATTCAAAAGTTACTCCATACAAAGATGTCATGCTCATAACACAACTAGTTTTATGTAAGTGGTTGATTGGCGTATTGCCAAGTGATATTTTGCCAAGTATAGGACGGACTTGGCCTGATATTCCTCAATGATCTGTACACGTGAAAATCATGACCATAAGTGATAGGGAATTTTATTTAATGTGCCAATGATTTCTGCCTGGACAGTAGTGCGAGATAGAGTTGGCCGACGTGATCATCGTACTAACAACTCAAATCTTTTAAATCGGTGGTACCATGGGGGGTCGAGTTGGCCTTTCTATTTGGGGTAGGTACGCATATAACCGAATATTACCGGAACCAGCTGACCCCGTACGAGTCACTATGCGTCACGGGTTGAAAAGTGCTCTCAAAGTTTGACTTGGGCTCTTCAGTGCTGCGGTTAGTAGCATTTTTCGGGCATTTTTTTATAACATTCCATTTTCCACCAAGTGAGTGAAAAAACCAAAGAAGCACATTTTGGAATCACCAGATGTCATTTGATGACTGAAATTCCAAATAAGATTGTCAAGTACATCTTTGTTCTCGCTGCCTTGTTCATACGGCACGATGGCGCAGGCAGCACGGTAAGTTATTGACTGTCTTTCGTATTGCCTTGTGTCAGAAAATAACTGAATTTAATGAAAATGTCACAATGAAATGAATAATTAGTCAAACTATTAAGTAATAAAGGGAGTTAGAATTAACAGGCACATAGCTTATGTAAAGGGATTAATAGGTGGTCACATTTCACAGAAAGATAATTTTCACTAACTTAGGCTGCAATTAGGAATTTTTATGCTCAGTAGAAACACACAATTTTGACGTAAATTTAACATAAATATTAAAGAGGCATCCCTTACAGGTGTTTTACGTGATTGGATTTCTCTTCTGCAGACGTAGAAAGTTAACTGGACACTTTGATTTATATTTTGGCATTAAAATAAATACTTATGGAATTTTAGAAAGAAAAGAATAACGTATCGAGCTGACTTCTGCGAAGGGCGCTTTTAAGGTCTTTGTCTACCAGCAGGTTGGACAGGATTAGATTATAATGAACAAACTCAAGCACAAAATCTCATGCCTTGTAATTCTTAATGTTAAACCTTCTTTAATAAAAACTAATAAACTATTCGATTTTAGGAAATATGTGATTCAACTTTAGGGAAATTGCATTATATTGAAAACAAGTTAAGAGTGGACTTCACTGCTTCTGTTTACCAGTAAAGTGGGGCATACACATAATATATAAGTGGAAGTGAACCGAATTTAGTTGTGACACCTGTGTGTGTGTGGGGGGGTTTTGAGTGTACGGACATTACATAAACTTTTGGGGACATGTGTATGACTTGTTAGGGACGTTTGAATTGAACAAAAAATCAGGGCCCCACAACAACCAATTACTGAGTATTAATTATTATAAACAGCCGTAACCATAATTCAATAATATTACGGAATAAAGCGTAATATAGGGTTGGCACTTTATTCCGTTAAAACATAGCCCGTCATGCAAACAGATGTTTAATATGGTCTTAAATAGTGGTCATTTTAATGCGTAAAAAGGGTATTATAGTGTCTCCGAAAAATATAGACAAATTTAGTTTATTGTGAACGCAAATGCTTCAATGTCTAAACATGAAACCATTAGGATGTATTTTGGGGTCTCATTTCTGTCAATAATGTTCGGGGTCAGCTTTCAGAATTCCCGGCCGCACATCCGTACCATAGACGTAGAGTCCGTACCCAAAACCAAACTCACGGACCCCTCAGGAGGCTAATCAGGGCGCACCTTTACGGCTTTTTATAAACCGAAATTATCCATTTTTCATGCACGGGATCATGAAACACCAAAATGTAGAATATTGTTAATCAACTTCTGGACTTCAGTACAATTTGTTTTGTAAAGATGAACTTCACCTTCGCAAAAAAACCTTTCAATTGTTTAACTCTTTTCATTTCATTTAATCCGATCAAGGCCAGGCACAGTCAGAGGGCCCTTCAAGTATATAGATGAGCTTCGATTGAAATTGGCTTATTTTTCATTAACCCGAGCGTGAAATTCTGTTGAGTATTTGAGGCAAGGCCATAGTCCCAGTCAGGAGACAGTTTGAAAAGAGACGTTCCTTTTCACCAGGCCACCGTCAGGATGGATTCACACAAATGATTCAAAACGACAATATTATGGTGGAGATTTTTAATAATCAATCAATAAATCCATCAATCAATCGAACTTTATTTCCAATTACTACACATAGGCCTAATAAAAGACAAATTTTATACAGCGATATGGAGGAGCAGAGTAAAAAAAGGCCAATTAGGTCCGAAATCAAAAAAATATGACCACCCATGATGTGGTCATATCAAATATGCACCACAACCATTAAAACAACTAAATTTAGCCAAGCGACAAACTTTAACATGATAAAGCGGACCTTCAACATGAAAAAGCGGACCTTCAACATCATAAAGCGGACCTTTGTCATTTGGGGGGGGGCGCACCCCCCCCTCCCCTGGCTACGGCCCTGGCTTACAGTACCATATATGAGCATTATGAGATGTTTACATTTTGAGTAATGAATAGATTTGCTTAGTAGAAAATATTAAACATCACATTTCTCAAAAGAAGTGTTTTTGGGCTTTCTGATTGTCAATCCTAGATATGGAGTTCAGCTTCGTCCAAATTTCACCAAACTGCGCGATATCTTCACCTTTATTGTGTTTCGTGATACTTGAGATGGTCCTCTTTAAACGAGTTAACAGCGGTGATTTGTTTTTACAGAATGTCCCATTTTTCATTTCAGATTTCAACAGCCCCTTCTTCGAGGTCATTAATGATATCATGCAAAACCTTTTCCAACATTTATGAGGTAATTTATGAAGTGTAATCCCTTCAATTCGGAATCCGTTTAGAAAACACGTTTGCATGATTGATGTTTGGGCCATTGAAACGCAGAGAGAAAAGTGGTACAAAAAGGTTTATTACCGACCTACTACAATAAAATGCACATTATTTCTGGATTGTCTACAGCAAATGGGATAGAGAAAGAGCATGAAAACCTTATTTTCCCTTGTTCAAGTTAGTATGTTCTTTATCAAAGTTCCTTCAGAATATCATGATGAAAAACGACGTTTTCTGATTGTACCGTTTTTATACAGGCTTTATAACTACAGATAACGTAGTCAAGTAGATGTACAAACATCTTCCAAGAACCATAGATACAATACTTTATTTGTATTTAATTCAATAATACTGGAATAGCAAACATGCAATACATTGAAAAGAGATTATTATACACTGCAAAGCCAAAACACCAGTAACACAAATGCGAGTCAGAGTTTACCAAGATTAGCCTGAGACCACTTGAACCCCCATGCATCAACAGGACAGTCGTTGACAAAATAATTTCCACATGTACAATGAATGATGTTATAGAGACTGGATTTACTCCTTTCTTTTGCATGGAACCATGTAGGACGCTGACATGCTTTTGTGCGCATTTACAATTATAATATTGAAGTTGTGTGTATATTGGAGTGTTTTGTCGGAAACTTTCAAAATTATCGTACTTTGGCATACTGATCGAGAAACATGCCGAGATACATTTGTGGCGACTGCATTTTGATTTATTGATTTAGTTGCTATATTGAATAAAGCTTGCACGCCATCCGCTGCATAAACGTATGTTTCTGTTGTACATCTATCGCAAAAGATTTGATATCACACTGTTAAAAATTAAAAATTTTAACTGGCAGCTGGAACTCACAGCAGTTAAAACAAGCGTTTTTTTACAGTTAGTTGCACGTTAATTCGAGTCCCAGCTGCCATTCAAACCGACGTTTTTTAGGTCGTTTTAACAGTTAATGTATTTTTAAGTGCAACGAGATTTCACATATCGGTTGTCCATTAAAAAATCGAAAGTACTGATTTTTGCCCTGAGTTAAACGTTCCAGCCAAAAATCCCTATCTGAAATGATAAAGCCGAGAAATTTTTCTGTGAGTACAAAAACTTGTGATTTTTTAATTTCGTATAGGAGCAGAAACGAAATTCAGCCTAATGGTTTACATTGAAAGACAAGCGCATCCTATCATCTAACGGCCGCAGCCGAGATTCTGATCACCATGTCCCCAAATGTCCTTTTTGTCATTAGGTTGGGGATGTCAATGGATCCTGCTGGATGTCTCGATCAATCACACCAATGAGTTAAATGGGCGACGACCCCTTTTTTTTGGCATGGTAACTTCCAACATGTGACGTCTGAGACTACTTGGTTCACTCGCCGATGACGTGACCTGGCAAATCGCGCACGGCGTTGGGCAACAGAAGTGAAATGGAGAGGGGATATCCCATTATCTTTTGCTTTGGTCTTGGCTTCGCGCCAGGATATGTTTGTACTCACTCGCATACGAAGCTTGGTGTAGGTGCCATTCATTCTATCCTGTAGCTCTTTCTTTCTCTTCTGTCCATGTCTCAGATCCAGATAACATTATACTCTCTACCCTACACAGGCTCTAAAGAATTACAGCTTGGTTGAATTGGAGATACCAGATTGCCATAGTTGGTGTAGTTTATTGCAGGCATTCAGCTTGTCCTTGCGTGACAGGAGTCTTCTTGCTGTCGGCAACTGAGGACCCTAGATACTTTGAAGTCCTTTGACTTCTTTTAGTTGGGCTTAGCCATCTCTGCTGTGCAATAGGTTGATGATCGTCTTCCTCATTGACAGTCATATAGCGAATCCAAATCGCCTTTTTTCTGCTTTTAAGACATTTGTGAGCGAAAGTACAAGGCAGAATCTATTGAGTGTCTATCCAATATGAAATACTATTAGGAACAATATTTGGTGCCTCAAATCTCTCGTTGCCCTTTAAAACCATTTATAACAAATATTAAAGAGGAATTTGATTTTCTATTATACCGATGGCGACCAACCTGCTCACTCATCCATGAATAATTACCGCGAGACAACCGCAAACTACAAGCCTCGCCTTCGTCCGTTATTCGTTCATAAAAAATAACAAACTAACCTTTTACGATAGAGTAACTACCTAACTCCACTCCCACGTTTTTGAAATAAGAAATATTGCAAAAAACGAACTACAAAATATTCAGGGCCCTTTAGTGCCTTTGTTAGTAAGATTAGGTTATACGTACCTGATGTATCTTTTACTAGGATTGCATTCGCTCCTTAGTTGAAGGTGATACCTTCCAAAGTCTCACCGACTATATCGCCCAACCCTAAGCCCTAAAGAGAATCCGCCCACCCTTTCACTTCCTATTCGCCAAAACACAATATAGCAGCATGCGAAGGATACTTAGTGGGGAAAAGGCTGGGAAGGTCCGATCACATCAGGTACGTATTTTAACCTAATCTTACTAACAAAGGGGCACTAAAGGGCCCCTGAATTTGCTAACGATTGAATACTTACCTTATGGTGATCTTACTGGTATGCATACAGATTAGCACCGCTAGAAAAAGGAGGTGTTAAGTATCCGGAGCCTAATGACATAAAACAGATACTCCAAAAATAGTCCACAAAGGACAATCTTAACCACCCTCATAACGATGCTAATACCCTAATTGGCAAGAGCGATATATGTATAGAAGTACTTAAATATTTGTCTCATAACAAACTTAGCAACCACATTCAATTATCATCTACCACTCTCATGAGAACTACAAGGCTGGGACCATATGCTCCTTGCAATGTCTCAATTGGAACAGCAGGAATACCAAAAACTAAACTACGAAAATAGAATGCAGATTTATATGCCCAGTATAAATAGTACCTTAACCACACTGGGTTAACTCAGATACCACATGATAGGCTTACGGTACGGATCTAATTGTTGTAATAGCCTATTCATAAACAGATTATGTACCAGAAAAACAAACATTTAAGGGATCTGACTGGACATAAAAAGCAGCTTTAAAACTTCTTGAATTAAGAGATGACAAAGGGATAAGTAAAAAATAAAAGGAAAAACACTTGACTTAACAATGACTAAATTCCAAGGGTCTATAGCTAAAGCAGACGACCCTAAGGCATCAAGACCATTTCAAATACAGAGAAACTGACTGCAACAGCTGAAAGGATGATACAACTTACCAAAAAGGTCAACAAAGGCCAATCTCCTATTCAACAAAGTTTTAGAAAAAGCAGATACACAGTATATGTAAGCAGCTTAAAAGGAAGACGCTATAATAAATTCCCAAAACAACTTTTAAAATCACTCAGTAGGCCTATGACTAAGTATGTAGGCCTTGTCTTCTCTGAAGAGCATCAAATAACATTATACATTATTAATATATTTATTATTAGGACAGTATATGGAACAGTTTTCAGAGAAAAACTAGTGATTTAATAATGTTCGTAGATAATTTTCATAACGCACATAAGTCCACACTGACCTGCCCTAGATCATGAGCATTATAGGAGGAGGTCAAGGCTATGGAGAAGGGAGAAGACAAAAGGAAATTGAGGACAGGGTATAACCTGCCGAAGGCTCCTCCGGCAGGAGCTAAGAAGTTTGCAAATCCAATCTTTCCAAACTGATTATTTTTGGAATGAGTATGGGAGACCGAAGAGAACAATCTATGGTTGGAAATGGTCTGAACTGAAAATAGAATGCGAAAACCTGATCGGACAGCGACCAAATCGTCGACTGAATAAATGCCCCTGGAAATATAAGTCTGCTTAACAAAGTAAACCGCTGAATGCCATATTCAGAAAAGAGAACCCAAACCTTGCACTGCAAAAGAGGTGATGTGTGTGGGGAGAACCAAGATGAGGAGCCCTGGCCTCATACCACCCTGTTAGTTGACGGTCCTACCACCGAATGTTTGACAATAGGTAGAATATGCATTTGAGGACTAAAGCACCAGACCTCAAGAATGAAAGACTGGAAAAAGGTTCAAGAATAATGATTATCTGAACAAGTCCTTTCATTCCACCGGCCAGAAAAACCCTTACCAATGTGAATACGAGAGTGAATCTGAAGCATCTAAAGTCAAACAGTACTAACTGATGAGGACAAAGAAAAGCTTTGGTGAATTACAAAGTCCCTCACCAATCAAACCAGTAACCCGGGAGCTAGCACACATTTGTACACTCTCAGTACAAAAGGTTTGAATTGATTAATATGTTACAGACTGACAGAACCCCTGAAACGTGATCTTAAGTGCCGCAAGTGCCTTAAGGAGAGGGGGCCAAACTAAAGTTTGTACATGGGTCAAATTTGTAAATTGATCATCATGTTGAAAAAGCAGACCATGTTTGTGTCTAACATTAAGATTCAGAAAAGGTATAGTTGGGATTATGTACAGGCCTAAAGTTTTCAGATTATAGAGGCTAAAAACAGCTAAAAATCAATAAAAGGGTCAAGGGGTCATGGAAAAATATTTGTGTCAATTTTAAAATTGCCTGCTCCGATTTTGGATAAAAAATGGTGGTCAAATTATTGGGGCCCTTGATACTGAAGTTTAAAAAAGAACTGGAGAATATGACTAATCGGAAACACCGACGAAACAATACTCATAAGAAAACAAGTATTTCGATGCTAGACCACCCGAGAAGATAGATCGACAATTAGAATAAATCGGGGGTTGAGAAGGATAACCGCTAGCATGATAGTTAGTTTGAGGATGTTTTTAACTCTTTTTAACCTAAAATGAAACGGGGAAAATATTGGTATTGGTAATCCTTCAATGAGTCACGATTAGGACTTTAATCTATTTTTTTTTGGTTAAAATTTCGTACGACCTAATGCGCCTGAACAGGCGCAACAGTCGAAACGATTACCCTTTGAATGGGCTCCGAGGTTTGGGTAAGCTTTCTGTTTATTTGTATATTTCGTACCGAGCCGAATGCGCCTGAAAAAGCGCACCAGTCGAAAACGATTACCCATATATTAACCTGGCTCCGAGGTTATGGGTATGCTTTGATTGTATATAGTTGTATAATTTTCGTAACGACCCAAATGCGCCCAAACAGACGCACCAGTCGAAACGATACTCATGTGTGACCTCATCCAGATTCTGGGTAAATTGTAAGTCTGAAATATTCCGTACATTTCGTGATAAATCGAATGTGCCAAACGACGCACCAATGATCAGTCAGTTCAGTCCTAATTTTTATTCAGTCGGCAATCTTTGTGATTTGGAAAAGATTACTTACCACAAGAACCTGGGGAATGAAGTGCAAAGAAAGCTCAATACAATGAACAAAAAAAAAAAAAAGAACCAAACAAAAAACAATAACCACCATGTTTTTTTTTTTTTTTTTTTTTCCCCCCTTTTAAATTAGTTCTTATAATAGCATCTTAATATGTCTTATTATTTAAACTGGCTTACTACTAAGTGTTATCCACTGCTGGGATGATGAAGTTCAAATAATTTGATTGAGTGGTTGAATGTAAATGAATATCATCAAATAGCCTTGAAATGATAGACGGACTGCTCATGGAAAACTGCCGTACCCGGACGACATATACATGCCTTGTCACTTGTGGGTATTCGCTGTCAAGAACAGACAATACCCTAATTTTATAGAAAAATATAAACTGACGTCTCTAAGAGAATGTGGAATCTGACTTCTGACACCACTCTTAAGGTAAAATGACATCCAACATCACAGAATATCTCAAGACAACAAATTCTGAATGAAATTCTGTATTCTACAACCACACCTATTCCGTACATGCTGTCGAATTCATAGTGTGGTGACACAAAACAAATTCCTTTCCAAAATTCCATCTCGCGGGAACTGGAATTAACCGGTAAAAAAACCACCGTAAAACAACACCCCAGACTACAGGAAGGATTTTTTTATCAAACACGATGGAAAAATCCCCCGAAAGGTAAGTTAAAAACTTACCTAACACGGAGAGCGCTAAAACAACATCTGCGTCATACATGATGATCCCAAAGGCGAAATCTAGGAAGTGGAAAGGGTTTGGGGCGGTTTCTCTTTAGGGCTTAGTTGGGCGATATTGTATCGGTGTAAGAAATGTGGAAAGGTTCACATTCACATCAGGTCGAATGCAATCCTAGTAAGAATCAACCCATCAGGTAAGTATTAATCGTAGCCTAACGGTGGATGTACCCTCTTAAGTAGTTAATATCCGTTTCCCCCAGGACAATGTGGTTGCGACTCTCCTCTCCAGCACTTTAAGATAACCCCATCATGATGCCCTACCTATACCCCGGTTTTTTTTGTTGTTTTTTTTCATGAAAGGGGTGCGCAGATCAATTGACCATTACAATAAATATTTTGGCACCAGATGGGATTCTGGTGAGTGCAAAAATATAAAACGGGGGAACATCCTCTTTAGTCGACGATGGTTAACGTTTGACGTTATTCCATTACAAATAGCAAGAATAACCAGGTAGCTGAAAATCTTCTTTCCTCTATGATATTAATAGGTGATTTACGACGACTTGTTTGGGGAACGGTCTTCTACCTCCGTATACTGAATCCTCAGATTTTTATAATGGGCAATGGGGAGGAGCCTGTATCTTTTTGGCTAATAACATTATGGAGACATCGCAAATGTGGCTTGTTATCAGCTGTTTGGTGTACGTGACAATTATGACTCGTGGAATGACGACGATTCCCTTTTTTGGAAGCAAACTAAGGTCCCAGTGTTAATTGATGTCGGAGACTGTGACGGAGATGAAAATCGTCTTATCGACTGTTCGTTTGATCCAGCAACAGACCAGGGTTGTACCGAACCTTACGCCAGTGCATTTCCTTATCCTGGGCACAGAAGGTACTGTATGTCTATCAATCGTATTGTCTGTTATGCGTTCAATTAGGTGTGAACGAATAGTCATGGCAACAGTGGCTTATAGACATATTACTCTTCTTGATAATAAAATGGGATTTCAATCCTATCAAAACCTGCCCTGACTTTAATTTTAACCTTAAGTCTGGATACATGCAGGCGTAAGCAAGCGATGAAAATGAAAATGAAATGGGCATATTTTCATTGGACGTGTGTAACACGCGCAGTTGGCAGTGTTCACTGGTCCGAAGAGTCATTTCGTCCGAATATAGGGTCATTGATCTGAATTTTTAAGCATTAAAGGTCATTGGTAGAAGGGTAATGGTCCGAAACGCGGCATAAAGTTCATTGGTACGATTCCTTGGGTTAGGGTTATAGGGTTAAGCCTAAGTGTTAGGGTTAGGATTCAGGGATAATGACATTCGGACAATTAAACCCTGTGCTCCTTCGGGACCAATGAAGCTTTGTTCAATTCGGGCTAATCCTATTCGTGCATAATGGGGGGACAGGGGTACAAAGGATTTTTTTCTCGCGGTCCCCGGTTTAATGCAAAATTAGTTTGACCTATTTTTTTGTAATTGAACACACTCTCACTTTGATTTACAAAAAACCCTTTCCGACAAAAGTATCATGGCGTCCCTTGGACACCCTATTTATGCCACCAACGGGACGGGTGGGCAAAAAAAACTTGCCTATATGACCTTGACCAATATGTAAATAACCTAAACTAGGTCAGGATCATTCCCGTAGAAATATGTTAAAAGACATGTTTGGGAAAAGGTCTCATAAAAAAATCTGCCAAATGGGTGTGATGGGTGTAATCTACAGGTGCTACAAAAAGTATCTCGGCATGTTTTTTCGAATTTGTGCCGAAGTCCGACAATTTTGAAAGTTGCGAAATATGCATTTGGTTTTCACAGCCTTGGTCTTTCATATAAAACCTCCTTTATAAATAATCGTGCAAATGGTTGAGATAGAACACCCGAAAGAAATGAATGGTGAAATACATGGCTCAAAAAAAATCCAAAAATGTTTCAAAACCTCTACTTTTTGATTATACAAAATCAATTTGGTTTAGGTCAACTTAAAAATAACCATTAACAATTTTAGTGCACAGTGTGCAAGGTGAAGCAAAAACAACAAAATGTTTGCTTTTCGCCCCTAACGTCCTGATTTGAGGTCTAATAAACGATTAAATGATTGTTTTTTTCAAACAGAGGCATTCGTTTTTGACAAGGACGAATACGTGTTCACGGACTATCATGAAACCCAGCAAGTTCAGGTGAACAGGTATCATATGTTACCGAGTGACCCCGTGTCTGCAGTAGGTAAGGTTCGGTTAGTGTAAAACGCATAATACTTATGCACTCTTATGCAATTATGTTCCGTATATACGGTTATTCTTATACTTATGCACTCTTATGCGATTATGCTTAGCACTCTTATGCTCTTATGCTTATGCAGTCTTATGCTCTTATGCGCTTATGCGTTTTACACTAACCGGGTAAGGTTTATAGCTTGATCCTAATTTGTAAGACATAACGAAACAAAACTTACTAGAAATACATAGTGTCCGATTAGGGCTCATTTTAGGAACCGATGGGTTATACACCGTGTGCCAACTCTGAATTAAAATTGAACTTTTAAACCTCGAAGGAGTATTACTATAATAGACTTCGGCGGTCGTGTCGTGTCATCTCTTCAGGCTTCAGTGATACTCCTATTCGCAGCTACTTGTAGCTAAACTAGGAGGATGAGACCGATTGACTTTTTCGCCCTGTGCAGTGCAGAACACAAGGTGCAGAAAAATGAAGGATGCTAACAGAAGGTGTATATACAGTAAGTGCTTGGCAGACTACAACTTAGAGAATCCTCAAGCTTGTTGGCGGCCGCATCTCCTGTATAGTAGAAAGGGCGACCGATCGGAAGACTGGGACTTTTGAAGCATAAACAGCTTATGTTGCTAGCCGATTCCATATTCTTATGGTCCTTGGAAAAAAATATCCATACACATCAACTGCTGAGCATGGTTGTTGGTACTTTAGATTGTGATGACTTCGGGTGGTAGCTGTACTTGTATATCAAACATTGTTGCTTAGCTCAGGAGACGACGTGTGTTCAAAAGATCCCATTCAAGATTTTGGAGTAGAGGTGAAGCGTGTGTGGTTCTTTTGTAGTTCGCATGAACAAATCTGGGTGCCTGACGTTGCACATTTTCAAGCGATTGATGTCAGATTGAGTATGGGGGTTCCATACCTCGTATAGCCATATTCTAATTGAGGTCTAACAAGTGAGAGAGATGCTCTGTCTTTGAAGTCTTTAATTGTTATACAGGCAGACAAGGTCCTCCTCAACAATCCAAGTATCCTGCTGGCTTTAGACACTGTTTTTTTTGCACATGAGTTGACCATTTAAGATCATCAGAGTCACGCCTAGGTATACTCTGTTCGATCTCAAGTTTGGGGGTGACGTCACTGCGCGTGTTAGGTTTTGCACCCGAGAAACGCACGCGTCGACCTTAGAATTTCAGCATTTACGCACGCGAACAAAGGCGGCGCAATCCAAACGCTAGAGCGAATGCAAAGTCGCGTCATGACGTCACCCCAAACTTGAGACTGAACAAAGTATAGTCTTGCTGTTTAAGGGAGGGGTATGGGGTCTGAAGCAATGAACTTTGAAGTGATTTTTCTTAATTTTCCTAAAGAGTGGTATATACATGTTACACATCATATTGTAGCCCATGTCACAAAGTTTTAAAATTCATGTCAATTTTTGCTCTGGTTGCCATGGTAACCACGTAAGGCTTCTGATTGGCTAAACACTAGAACGGACGTAACTAAATAACTAAACAAGCTACTGGGTCGAAACTTGGGAGGCATATGCAGGGGGTAAATACGCAGTGAACCATGAAGCCGGATTTTTGATACCGTTGCCATGGCAACCGGCAATCGACCAATCACATAATTTCATGGCGTAATTTGAATTTGGAACACAATTTTGAAAATCGGGCTTCATGGTTCACTAGCCCTATATGTGCTGAATATGTGTGCCAAATTTCATGTGCAATAGCATGCAGCGTTCTCTAGTTATGTTCGTTTTCGTTTTGGTTGTTTGCGTATTTTAACGAAACGAGTTATAGACCTCGAAACATTTAGACAAAATTGAGGCGCTTTTGATGTGAAATATGGATTGGTTTTTTTTTAATTTCATTTTATACTGAATTATCATAATTATTAATGAAAGAATCATCGAAATCGGGTGCATCCATTGTCCTGTAATTAATTTTTAAAATAATTTTCTTAAATATCGCAGGTGAGACTGATGAGACAACAATTTAAAATACATAAAAAATCACTGACCCAGTACATTTAATTACTGTAAATTATGGAACAAATAATATGAGTATTTATTTACTTCGACTTAGCCAAAATAAATGCGTTAAATGGAGTATATAATATCTTTTAAAAGATCTTAAATATAAACCATTTAATTTCACATGATAAAGTATAGGAGACTAGGTTTTTGGGCAAAATTTCACGTACACTGCTCATTTGATAGGGCCAATCTCGGGAACCGAAAGTCCGATTGTGATCGAATCAATAAAAAGCATTTTGTAGATTACACCTCACAATTAAGCCATCGCATTATCTCATTTTCGTAAAGGGAACAATTTTTACCAAAGTCAGACCCTATACCCCCCCCCACCCCCCCGTGATGGTTATATCGGTTATGCTGTTTTCTTAAGAGTAATGGTCATTAAATCACTTTGCTTGTTAAACGCATGAGCCGGGGTAGCACCAGGATTTGAGAAGATCAAGATCTTGTTGAAGGGAGTGATATTGATCAGCCGGAATATTGATTTCTGTATGAAATGATGCTGTTGTCATGCAAAAAGTCTGATGTGGGAATGAATTCCTGGTTTTCCTTGAGGAACCCCAGAAAATGACCATCTTCCCCCATGTGGAGTGACAACATTGACAGAGACAGCTTGCTTTCAATCATTGCAGGAATGTGAGAGGGGGGCCTCGATGCCATAAAAACCGCAATTTAACAGACAGGCTTGTGCGGGAGGAACTTGTTGGAGACCTGCTAAAGTCTAGACACAACATATCTGTTTGTCCATGGGATTTTCGGTGGAAGCCCAATTTTGGGAGTGACACAAGTAGTTAAGTAGAATGATTGAACAACTTTTCACTGAAGCTTGAAGCCATATTGACTATCAAGAAGAGTATTATGGTTGGACAGGTGTTTGACAATGTGACTAATGTGACAATGTGAATAACATGTTCCATAATTTTACAGGTGAGACAAGTTAGAGAGATGGTCTGTAATTTCTAGGGTCGAATTTAGCTCCTTTTTATGCAAGGCTGTTACAAGTGCCTTCTTCCAATCCTTTGGAAGAACCCCTTGATTGTAGGACTGTTGAAAAAGGAACTGCATTGTAGGAGCAATCTCGTTCGCCAGTTTTTAAACGTTTGGCAGGTAATTCATCAGGTCCACAAGCCTTTGTAGGATTGGTGTTTGCACCAGATGATGAATATCAGAATAGGTTGAAGTACCCTTGCTGGGAATTGTTGTTGGATATTCTTGGTTAAAAACTGACTTAAAATTGGAATTTAATGCTGTTGCTTTGTCAAGGTAGGTCGGAAGTGCACAGTTTGTTACCAGACTTAAGTGAAGGGATTCCAATGTTGTCCGTACGCATTCATGAAACATACGACCAAAAGCTCTTTAGATTCTCTTGAAGGTTGCCACCAATCACTTCGTTGATATATTTGAAATGGGCATTTTGGTCACCCTGGATACTTTATTACGGAATTTGCAGGGCCGTACGCAGGATTTATTTTGGAGAGGTGCGTGACCTCGTAAACTTTCTTGTCAAAATTACTCTAAATTTTGGGCCTTTATATCAAAAAATTAAGCAAAAAGTGGACTTTTTGCCCCTTTTGACCCCCTAATGGTCCTATTTTGTACTTTTCGAACGTTTCATCATTAAAAAGTGGACTTTCTTGTCAAAATTACTCTAAATTTTGGGCCTTTGTATCAAAAGATTCAGCAAAAAGTGGACTTTTAAAAAAAAAAAAAAAAAAAATTTCCCCCCCCCCCCCCCACCCCCGCGTACGGGCCTGGGAATTTGCGAAACAAGGCCAGTCATGATTATTATACCGAATGTCTTGTACTACGCGATATGAATGGGCCTGCACTAATAGACTATTTGCACAATCCCCGAAATGCATCTCATTCGGTGCCCATTTCCATCCGGGAACTTGTACCAGAGGTCATGTTTACAAAAAAAAAATTGCTGTTCGTTCGCGTCGCCGAACAGTGCCTAAAATTACAATACAAAGTACCTTTTCACGTGAAGTTTATCTTACAAAAATGTAGAAGAATATCTATGGAACAAAAAAACAAAAAAACAATCGAGGCACTGGTGTTGAAATTCACGACAAAACGTGATATTTTCGATCGTAACTGTGCCCTACTTGTCACCTGACGGACGATTACACAACTATAGTGCAACGTCACAGATAGAGTAAGTTTTCTGGTATTATCATTACGCTCCTAACCGTATGTTTTTAGCCGACTTGAGGCTGGTATAAGTTCCCGGATGGAAATGGGCACCGAATGAGATGCATTTCGGGGATCGTGCAAATAGTCTATTCTAGAAACTCGCAAAACGGTACGCCACCAACGGTTATCCTTGCCAGTCAAATTTTTGCCCGCAAGGGTCGACATCGCCGGAGTGCGATTATTTTGTTGAAAACAGCTCGTCGAAAGAGTTTGTGTGATCGAAAGAAAGCAAAGGGTTTACTTATTGTAAATAGCCGTTTTAGTTGCATTCGCACGCAATTGACAAACTAAATGAGTGAGGTGTTTCTGCGTAATATTTGTATTACGCGGACTCCCGTGATGCATTTGGAAAACATCGCCCTCTCCGACATGTCCGAGGCAATCGTGAAATGCGAGAATTCATTTGGATAGCTGATAAAGATAGCTGTCGCAGAATGTCATTACAATCCTTTGTGGTCATTTCTGTTATTTTATACTTTTGAAAACGTGACTTGCATTGTTCAATACGGTTGATGGCCTGTTTTATTGAGGCTAGCTGAAAAAGAATGGTATTTGTTTTTAGTATTTACTCGGGGTATAGTTACGCGATGCGACTTTCTACTGTTAGATATGTTGGGATTTTTAGGTGTTCTTGGCGTATATTGACAAAAAACGCGTTTCAAAATGCTTGGAGATGAATTCGTTGTGGCAATCTTCTGTTTAAGGTGGATGGTCCATGCGCCCCGTACGCGCTCAATTTGATCTTGTGCCAATGGACAATTTTTGCATGCGCACTTCTGGATGCGACGCAAGCGTCTAAGTAATGTTGTGCAGGTGTTGCGTACTATTTGCGCCACATTCATTTACGCGTAAAGCTAAGAACAAAAGTGAGCTGCGTTTGTTATGTAATACTGTATAGGCTTAGACGTGTCCCAGACCCACCCTAATCTGATCGTGTCTTTGTGCATACTTTCTAAACATTTCATTTACACTGTACGACTCACCTTTGGTACATCATGAAAATGTAACAATGTATATAGGGAGGTCCGATGATCTGAATATTTCAATATTGTCAAATTCTCAAAATTTTAAGTTTCAAAATATTCTGTTCTTCCAAACATCGTCTGTACAAGCTACATAGGCCTAGTGTTTAATGTCATCTGTGGCTTCTGTTAGCTTCATCTGCTGCCTGTGACACATCATGCAAATTATTATATATCATATGAGGGGGGGGGATGATCTGATCACTGGCATAGGCCTATATGCGCACACCGCCCCATCGAAAGGAAATGGTGACCCCTCTTACAGTAAATGATATTTGCGGCATAAGAGAAAGATGGGTAAGTGTTCAAAATTTTATTATGCGTATTTTAAAGGCATAATGAACTACGGAATGATAAGGAGTGCGAAGTTTTCTCTAAAACCTAATTATAAAAAAATAATATCAAATAAAGAAGACAAAGAGAAAGGAAGAAAATAATCAAACTTTCATCAGAAAGGAAACAGCATTCAAAAGATAGTTAAAAATAAACGTTTTTATTAATTGTGTAACCGTAGGCCTATGCACTTTAAATTCAAATTCTCACAGACGCGTGTTGTTCTGAGACTACGAGAATAAAATAATTTGTATATAGAATCATGTATACTGATGGCTTGATTAGCAGTAGGAACGTGTACCAGCGATAAAGTTTAAAAATGTTGCATAACTTTGGAGCGCCTTTTGGTACGCGCGGCAGTTACACGCGTCTCCAGTTCGTATATTCGACGCTTTGCACACCGTCATGTCGCAATGTCGCAATGTTATTTTCTTTGAATCACAATAAGTGTTTCTTTTTTTAAATACAGAAAAAGTAGAACGTGGACCCTTTTTTTTTTAGTAATCAAAATTTTAAATGGCAACTTTTGTCAAAGTTCAAATAAAAGTTATCAGAGCCGATTTTTTGTAACAATTCAAAACCATGTATCAAAAAAAGTGAATTTCCATAGACTTGTGTACAAAATTTTAAGGCTTAAAAAGCTTAAAAACAGGTCTTTTGGATGACTTGTTTCACAAAAGAGTACCGTGACCAAATTTTTTTATTTTTGATATTTGATTCATCGATGAAAGCATGTTTTCACACGAAAATCTGGGGGAAAAGTTCAGTAGATTCTATCATGGAGCATCCACCTTAAAAGCCCTATCGAAAACTCTTTTCTGTGAAATTTGACGCATAATTGTCGGCCACGACAAAACCGCGCAAATATTAAATTGTATTGGAAAGTGTTCTTACCAAATGTCTTGGTCAGACCATCGACAAATTGGCCGTTTTGTTATTTCCTTGCGATTTTCCATTTTTGAAATTTGGAGCGAGATTGGGTTCCTTCCACCTTTTCTCCAAAAAATACTCCAGGTTAGCCAGTATACTATGCACGTCTGTCGCATAATGAATTTTGGCCTTGAAGTGCAAGGATATAATGAGGCTACGGGAGGGGAACAGACATTGTTCAATTTTGGATTATTTGTATTTTTTCCTCAGGAATGTTTCAAAGTGTATTTTATTTTACCTAGTTTATTTTATGGTTTATGTAACACCTCTTATTATAAAGAGTTCTTATCCATAGCGTGTCTCTTGAAAATTCGACTCCAACAACTCAGCGGATAGACTTTTCTGCAACATATTCTGCAACCTCCGAAACCATAGACGTCCCTGCTGCAGCCAAAGACGACCCGGACAACCCAGTGATATGGGAACTGACTCTAACGCAATCAACAAACAAGAATGCCTTGCTGGGAGAGCCAGCCAAAACAACTGTCTATCTTTTTCGCGATATTGAACACGGTATGTAAAAACAATGTTAAGTCTGACATGGAAAAGTGGTAAATTACAAAAAAAGTTGCTGAATATTTTGGTCAATATTTTTTAAAAACAAACCAAAACTTCTTTCCGTGAAGCCACACGATAAATTAACACCACCTGTTATGATGAATCAAAAGCCTAGTTTGCCAGTGCCGTTATTGGCAGGGCCCAGGGTCCGGCCTCCCTCCCGGCACCCGCTTCGGCTCCCCCGGCTCCGGGAGTCTTTCGGCACATCGCGGCATTTCGTCATTATGACTTTCGTAGGCAAATTGTTATTTTTCGGCTCCCGACTTCCAAATCCTGGTTATATGCCAAATAGTAATAAGCCTTTTTAATGCTACATTCTGGTCTATTTCTAGAAGTGGATCTTTATTCAGATGTGTAGCGTTAGTGGAGAGCCTAGTCCATTTATCATGGTCGGACATTTTTCAGTTCTTGATACAAATATTGCCTATTAAAGTAACCATTGGCCTTAATAGCTGGGTGTTGTACTTAATAAGGTAGAATAGCACCTTGCTTCTTTTGCATAGTTACCTTGGTCACAGTCAGCATAGAAGAGGCAATCTATATTTAAACTATAGATATTACACACATAGAATTCTTTTGTTCCAGAAATAAACGAATTACACTTTTCAAAAATTCTTTTTGTTGCAGGAACAAAAGAATTACACCTTCCAAGAACTCTTTGCTCCAGGAACAAAAGAATTACACCTACCAAGAACGAGCACACGCCCCGCGTTTGACATATGTAAAGACATCCACATTTAAACGCATACATTCTTTCTTTAATCAGCCGTCTACTCGTTCGAGCAAGTAGCCTACAGTGTTTCTGAGTCAGTGAGAGAGGTCTTTGTAACAGTGACAAGAACAGATGCCCAGCATAGCCTCGATGGTCCAGGTTCTGTCAGTAAGTTCTAATATCCAGTGAATCAAAAACAACTTGACGCTATAATAGAAAGGTGGATATTTGATGATTAATCGCAAGTTGACCCTGTATTAGCAAGGGAAAAGAGGTGGTTCCTGGGAATAAACGTGCTTTATTCCGTGAAGGGTGTCCGAATTCATAAGTATGTCAAAAAGGTGTGTCAGATGGGTCAGGTTATGGAAAGTGGGATGCACTAAAATGTCAGCGTATCCCGGCACTCTATTGGCTTGGTAAGATTAATGCACTTTTGTGTCGCTTGCTTTAGCAGGAGGACACATAGGGATGGCTTTTTCCCAGAGGGTGTTTTGAACCAATCCCATAATGCATTGTAATTTGCCTATACTGTACTGTACTGTACAAAACTCATGTCAGTACTTAGGGATAAAAAGTGTACAAGAAGCTAGAGGACCAAAAAACATTTCATGATAATGCTAAAAATTCCCTAAGTACTAACACTTTTGGGGCAAAAATGAGTGTAAAAGTCTGGGTTTTTATGTGTTAAGAATAGGATTTTGGTGGGATCACATGACCCTATTGAGGTGAAATTTCCCAAAACTGGTGCATTGTGGGATTGACTCAAAACACCCTCTGGCTTTTTCCGTAATGGGATATATAGGCTGTGGCCTGTGGGCTGTGGCCTGTGGCCGTAAACAAAGGTTAACAATTGCTCATTTCTCACATACGCATTGACTGATAAACTTCATACTTGGTCAGAAGAACCACTGGCCCAAGGCTCATATGTGGTGTAAACAAAGTGACCTCTGATGACCCCTATGTGAACTTTGACCCCATTTTGTGAAAATCTTTAAAACTACATTTCTTTGGCCAATAAGATGAGCTAAGATGCTACGGCCACCAAAGTTACTAAAAAATAAACACTGGCCGTGACTTAATGTGGGATGTACACAGATTGACCTTTGATGACCCCTATGTGACCTTTGACCCAATTTCATTAAAATCAACACCAAAGTGCCTCAACAAAAACACTGGCTAAAATCTATCAAACATCACCAAACTGCGACTCCCGTTGACAAACCGCGATGGCAGGCGACACATGCGTTCCGGGGAACGATGTATTTTTTAGTTCAATTCGTGTAGTTCCTTGGGAAAATTACTAATAGAAATACATGTATTACTTCTGTATGTAACATGAGAAAAATAAGGACTAAAATCGAAAATAAAATTAAAAAAAGGTCAATGTTGCCCCATCCGACAGTCAAACCAGACGGCCACTGTGACTGGCAATCTCTAAGCCAATCGAAAGTTCCCCACCCAAAATGGTGCGTGGTAAGTTGATTACCTAACAAATTACGTAAGATGCAGTACTTTTTTTTCGCGATGCTATAGGTATTTAAAACTTTTCCATGGGTGACGCCATTGAAGACCAGGACTACTCGACAATAGCTTTCGCCAGGCTGCTATTTAATTTCTGGAGAATCAACCGTTACAAATCCATAGAGATACTCAGGTAATGCACCTTAAAATGTAAATGGTGCGCCCGCAGCCGGAGTACCCATTCTCTGTCTTTGGCTTGGACCAGACTCCATCATATAATGTTGCTGTGGGGGTGTTCGCCACTCTCCCGCACAGAGAGTATGTTTTACGCGGTACTCATTTATATGGGTGGAGAGTTAAAAGTGCCTTGCCCAAGTGCACAACACATTTTTCAACAATCACCATTTTTACAGTTTTACACCATAATTCCAAAACTATAAGCCATAGGTAGTATAAAAACTATACCTTTTTGAATCCTTGTAACCAGGCATAAAAATTCATGGTGTGCTTTTCAACCACACACTCGGAGCATTTTACATTTTTTTACCCCTGTGTAACCCTGAATCCAAGCTGGGGCCATGAAAGGGGTGTGGACAAGTGATTCCATCATTTTTTGTTATATCAATGAATAAAGGATACTTGTGTACCAAAATTCACAGTTTCCTCCAGATTGGGCAAACTCACGTGAGATCTGTGCACTACCCCACTAGTATTATCTGAGAGGAATAAACCCTAACAGAGATTCGAAGCAAGTAATCAATGGATTGCTTGAAGCGTGCAGTTGGCTGGTACGTACGGTATTGATGTGTTTAATCATTCAACGATTCTGGGTGATCCAGGAGTGCACTGGTTTGGGGTGTATAATAATATAATAGGGCTGTTTTGATATTAGAGTGTATCGGTGCGCATGGCTCAGAGAGAATAGCTCTGTGCCATGCGCGTATGTTCAAGGGTATTATGTTTGATAGAGCTTAATGTTGCAGGGGAAGTTTCTGGAGTTTTGTGTACATTCCAATACAAAACCAAATTAAACGCGCAGCTGAATTCATCACCTGAAATTGGATGTAAACCAAGTTGAGGAGTGTCAAATTCGGAACCAAGGTATTGCATGCAAGTTAAATGTTCAAATTCATGCGTGACATTACACTGCCTATATTATTTTCATGGTTATCACTAAGGAGCATTACTTTGCATTGTATTTGAATTTTGAAAATGTTAAAAACAAGTTAAATAATAGCTTACCCCGATGGTGGTAATAGTCATTGAAAAGTACCACACTATGACTTGAACTGCATTGAAACTATATATATTTATTAATTTTCCCTGGAGATGGCCAGCGCACGATAGTGTTGAAAAAAAAAAACCATGGTGCGCTTGGAGGATTCGAACCGGCGACCTTCGTATACATGCACGACGCTCTAATTTCCGCGGAGCTATCAAGCAGGTTCGGTAGAAGAGCGATAGATATCATCTATAGGTGTTAGGTTCGAAAGGGCTTTACTAGCCTTCAAATGCATTGAAACTAGTCTTTTACTACAGTATAGTCGCACATCTTGATCGATTAGCTGTGACAACGGAGATACAGACTGCTTGCTGCTTGCCGTATTGTTAGTTATAACACGGTAACGAGATGAATAGTTTGTGTCACGTGTCAGGTACCCGGTCACGTGTCAGGTAACAGATATCAGTTTGCTCTTCGGGGGCGACGATATATATACATCCTACTATGTTAAATCCAGGTCTGTACATATGGCCCTCTGCCAAGAGTGCTATTAGTTTTCCAAAGAACACGAGTTTATTATGTCTAAAAAGTCAAAATTTACCTTTTCCCTTACTGATTCAAAAACCGATCCGTACGATGACGATAATCGGTGTTTTTTCCATGTAGGATACGTACGGTCATTTTTACCTGAAGGGTCCCCCGAAGCAAAATAAGCAACCAATAATGCCGTGACGTAATCAATCTTATTTTTTCCAAAAATGGATGGATTCCACATATAAAATTCCTTTTAAGATCAACATTGTAATTTTCTTTACTAATTAAATATTCAATTGTCCCCGCATGAATGTGAAAAAGATGGTCCATAAGTCTACAAATGAAAACCAAAGTCAGCCGGCTAAAATACCATTACCGTGGACGGTAATGAGCAGACGGATCCCCGTTTTGGTTAATAGAGGGCTTTACAGCCACTTGCGCGCTGATGAGGGGGTTATGCGTAGAGAAGCAGTAATCGTTATTCAATGCATTTCAATGTTTTACCCCCCATGATTGAGTTTGGCGGGCTATTTTTAATAAATGATGTCACACGTGCGTGTTATTTGTCAAATGCCTTGAACACAGTTTGTACTCAAGACTTTATTAATTATAAGCCATGGAATAACTTAAATGACCCCACTTTTGTACAATCATTTGTCGACTATAGGTTAGAATTTGCTCAAACTTCAGTGTATAATGTATTCTTGGGTATCTTCAATAGTCTAAGCCTTCTGTATACGGGCCTATAAAATCAAGCTGTGATGAACCCCACCTGGTGCTTAATTTTCAAAATATATCCCTTGAAGGGGTGTCCCCTTGACTTGACTTGAACACATTAGCGTGTACTGCCTATTTCAAAATGGTCGTCATGGTTTAGACAAACTACATTGCAATTTCATAATAGATAGTACGTTATCCCGACTAAAAAAAATATTTAAAAGTTTTACCTTCCTGAAGCGGGCTTAAATATTTAAGCGTTGAAGATGGCCGCCGGAAAAGGGTATGTTTTGTTAAATATACTAAAATTGGCAAATTGTTGGGCTATTAATGTGAATGATATTTTGAGAGCACCAGAAAGATAATTAATGACATTTGTATTTTGCGGACATGATCTTAACTCATGTTGCGGCGGTTATACTCGCTCCAGGGGAGACCTAAATCAAGAAGAAAACGCCCCTGCACATCGTTTTCGACATAATAAGAACGATAAGGAAAACTTATTGATAACATTTTCCCAACATTTTCCCGGAATATTCTCTCGTACTTCTGGACAATTGCAGACAACTCAACACGAGTCGACGTGGGAAGGAAGATGATCTCGGCAGTAGAGAGAGAGAAGGAGCCGGTGTGACAAGTTAGAAACAAAGATGCACAATAATATTTAAAATTTACTTCTACATTTAGACAACTTTTTCACTTCTACATAAGCGTATTTTTTGTATTTTTATGGGGAAACACCTACGACGTCACTGAGTAGTCCTTAATACAGTCCACACCCATTTTATTATGATTTTATTGTATCAGGTTGGTATGAGCTGTTGTCTTCCTGTGAACTATTATAGAGTCAGTTTAAACCACGTTATGTGACCCAGTAATGATTTAAGGTCATTATTATAAAGTGTTGTTTTGTAACGTAGAAAAGATGGGTAGGGCTGCTTTTCTTCCTGATTTGCGTATCATAGAGCGAATATAATTACCACCATCTTGAAAACGAGCATGTGCGCAAAATATAAATGCCATAAATTGTTTTTGGAGCTCCCAAAATATCACCCATGTTCTTAATTCCAACAATTTGCCATTTTACGTTCATTTAGCAGAATATGCCTCCTTGTGGATGTGGCGGCCATCTTGGACGCCCGATGTTTAAACACCCTTCAGGGTGTTAAAAACTTGATTTCGTCTAATAGTGAATAAAATTTAAAAAAAATTCTATCTGTAATGACATTAAAATGGCGGGTTTTACATAAAACATAGCGCCATTTGAAATTGGCAGGACGCGCCAACGTGAAGTTTTTCGGGGCGGAAACATAACTAATCCTAGTCCAGGTGGACATCCCCTTCAAGGTGGGAAAGTAATCACCAATGGGTGTGCAACGAACCGAAAAACTGGTGATGGCAGCTCATGAACTATAAATGACGTTAAATAAAATGTTTATTTTCTCTTCAATATCACAAGAACTGAAACAAAGTTGGGCAGTTTATTTCTCAAACTCATATTTTTTACAAAATGGTATCTATTGTACATTTTATTTTAATTTTGACTTGCTAGAAAATAAAAGTTTTGATTGCGACATAGCTAAACCCATAAAGTGTCAACGTGAAATGGTTCCTAGGAACGATATAGAGTACTGTTTAGGGGTCATGAATGAAGCACGGAATTGCTGATCATACGGATACTTCGCTCATAGAAAACTTATTTGGCGCTCACAGCGCAGCTGTATTGCAAGCCGAAACAACGTAGACATGGTCGAACGCTCGAGCTGTTAAACAATGATAACAACTTTGCTCCCGATCTTATTAAGTTTATTCATCGTCGGTACGATAAAGAAATCCGCCTCGCGCCCGGCTCGAACCAAGGACGCTCGATCATTTATACACCCTGTCCGCGTTCAGCGCATTAGACGACTCAGCCACCTCGCCCACATTCTTTTGGTTGTAGTGGATTTTAGTATAAATGTAAAATGGATTCCCCTCATTCCCGGCTTCAGTGAAACAATGAAGACAGTGGGTATTTCATATGCGGCGTTCGAATCCATTTTACTTTCACAGAGATGACACCTTTGAGGACAACGAGATGTTTTGTTCATTGTACAACTTACAAACCCAAATAGGCGGATCGCTTGGTAGCAAGGATACTTCCGTAATAACGATTGAAGATGATGACGGTTAGTTATATTTACGGAACATTTTTTTATTATACTTTTATATGTCCCTAACGTCCTGTAACTGTATTTGGCGGTATCGTCAGTATAGGTATAGCCATTTCATTTTCCTCCAGGGGAGAGTTAGTGAGCAGGAAGTCGATATCAAATGATTGCCGGTATTCGGTTGCTACTAGAAAGTTGTGACCCGTGATGACGCGTGCATTATTGATACCACGTGCATTCGTGATAAACAATGCACGCTGAAGACAATAGATAATCGAACACGAGAAGTAAAAACTGGGATCCCTTATTTGCTTGCTTAGGAATTCTGATTCTGAAAACTACGCTTATCACAGTTAGACCGATGTAGTGTTCTTTGCATCAATAAGTGCAGTTAGTGTCCACTGTAAACGGGCCTCGACTTTGCCACCCCCCCACTAACCAAATCGTGTGACTGTATTCATTCATAAGTTGGACCTTACGTAATGATTTTCACTTCACAGGGCACCATCCAGTCACTGATCAGGGACAGCTATGGTACTGAGCGATTACCCAACACTGTGGCATGAACATTGGAGAGTAGGCCTGTTTTTACAATGTTGGAAGCCTGTTAGAAAAATGTTCGTTTCGGATCTTTTTAAGCACCATATGTCAACCAAATTACACCACCTTATAGAAAATAAGATTATCTTGGTTGTCAGCTTCTACGAAGAGTATAGGTCTAACCGTTTATCCATGGCGCCCTCTTGAATCTGCCTAGCAATCACTGGTGATTTTTGCCGTAGAGTTAGCATTATACCCTACCAAAATACCACTCTTTATAAACTAACCATTTTCGGATTTTTCTTAATGTTCTATCATAATAAAATTCACATATGTTATTGATGATAATATATTCTACAATTAGAGCTTCTTCGAAGAAAACCCCTTGAGCACTTTTCTCGCAACGACGTCAGATTTCCCATGTCCTATGCGTTAAGCACAGAGTACGCATGACAGGTCATAGGCCTATTGAATGCACTGTGTGCACAGTGAATAGGGAAAATGGACAGTAACTGCAAGATGTTGCATGTTATTACATAAATTAAATTTTTGTTTTTGCAATTCATCGGATATCTTATTTCAAAACTTTTGTTGTTCTTGAAAGTAAACTTGGAGCATTCAACGATGTGCTTGCACGTGCCACAACGGTTATCATTACACTTAGTGCTTCCACCTTTTTCTTGAGTTGTAAGGCCGGCTTTGGTTAACATTTTCTGGAGATTTAGAGTTTGGCGTTTGCTCATGATTAGATTAGTATATTTCGGAATGCGATAAAAAGTTTCGCTGACTCTGCGTATGTGGATAGAATCCTTAAAGGTGCATGTCGTGATTCCAGCCCCTTCTGTTTTATTCATTGTTCACTAGATATCCTTGAGAAAAGCTTATTCACAATGTTTTAGCTGATCCCGACTTTGCGGTTTTGTGTTATGAGCAAATGCTCGTTTCCCAACTGTGCCACTGTGCTATAATTTCTGACCATTTACGGACAGAAAATACAAAATTGCGAATTACTTACAGACACGGCCGAATTTGAACGTAAAATTTGACACACATGGATTACTAATGTTAACGGTTCAGATGATATGAGAATCTCAACTTTTTTGAGGTAAGTCGGGGGGACGAGTCTGTGGATCACGAAATGCCCCTTTAATTTTGCCAAGATTAACAAGATATTACACTTCGTGATTTTTCTTCTGGGGCCGGCCATTTGAAAAAAACAAAACAAACGGATTACCGAACAAGATGACACACTCAGGTAGGACAGAGATATGGGAGCAAGAGAAACTTGGATATAATAATTAATAGCATTAATAAGGAACTTACTACACTGAAAAGATTTGATATGTCAAGAAACTGATCTTATTTGACAGATTAAAATTAGTCCTACAAACTGTTTTATTATTAAAAATTCAAACTACAAATGTTTAGCATAATTACATTATATATACCCTTTGCAAACACACTGTCATTTGACGTTAAGCGATTAAAGTACAAGATAGAGAATGAGTACGAAGTGTATAATGTAATTATGCGAAATGTTTTTATAATGATTAATTAATATTTTCTTATCATTTAAAATTATTTTTCCATCACGGATATTTGAATTAATATTCTAAAATTGCATGCCAAATTAAAAAAATGACAAAATTGTCATTAATTTATCATGTTTAGTGCATTACAAATCTAATTTTAGTGTATGACAAATTAAATTACGAATTATGAATTTATGTATTAAACTTTATCATTCATTATTTTGTTAGTCATGTAATTTTAAAGAGTAAATTTTATGAAATATCTAGAATATCTATATCCCTAACATCCCATAACCCTAACCCTGACAGCGATTTCGTGCCCATATGAGTCTTGGTTTGATGACGTCATCGCTACTTTCTGGACTTTCTCAATTAACACAGTGAGCTTTGGTGAGATTTAGTTGTGCTAGGGTTAGTATATGGAAAAAAGAGCTCAAATAACCCTAACCCTGACGTCGGGAGGAACTGAAGGAGTGAGGGAAGAGGGGAACAAGAAAAGTCGCAAATTCGGGTGGGATTCGAACCCAGGGCCCTTCGGGCCTTGACCTGGGATAGCACGCTACGGCGGTGTCGCTGGCCCGGCCAGCGATTTCGTGCCCATATGAGTCTTGGTTTGATGACGTCATCGCTACTTTCTGGACTTTCTCAATTAACACAGTGAGCTTTGGTGAGATTTAGCTGTGCTATGGTTAACTGCCTTTAAATGCACTTTTGGAAAAATAAATCACGTAGCGGACCTCTACCTTGGATTGCTCGTAGATCTAACAAGAAGAATAACGCTACCTTACTATTTTGCGGTGAGCGTCACATTTTTCTCTAGGGAAGTTAGGGATATATGATGATAAAAGAGTTGATAATTGTTAATTGAATATTATAAAAGCATATTAAACTTTATTTTCTTGAATGATCAAAAAATTTTCATGACTAACTTTAATTTTTCTAATAAGACCCTCTTCTTGGCAATAGGTCTGTAATAAATTGTATAAATAGTATGACGTGCTCTCTATATCTAATCCTGCAAAAAATAATACAATTGGCATGCCTGCCTGCAAAAGGGCTTATTGAGAACATAATGAAAGGCCACTGCCTCCCAAAGGTACATAATAAGCGAATAATAATGGTGTTGAAAATTATTCTCTTTGTTGGACATAGGTGACACATATACGTTTGATCTGCGCAGTTACCACGTCTCAGAATCATCGGAAGAGATATATGTAATGATTATCAGAAATGGGCCTCTTGAACACCAAGGATCTGTAGGTATGGTAGAACTCATAAGCCCCTATAACATTATCAGCTTGCATTCACACACACCCGCAGGGCCCACGCAGGATTTATTTGGACGAAGACTCCGAAAAAGTTGATTTTTTTTATCCTTTTTTGGACTTTTTGAACATTTTATCACCAAAAAATTGGACTTTCTTGTTAAAATTCTCTTAAATTTTGGACCTCTTTATGGTCATAGAATGTACAAAGTATATATTTTAGGAATCCTTAAGACAATATGAACAAGAACAATATGGCATACATTTCAAAATGATTGGAGTAGTTTAAAAGTTTGACCATGTGTAAACTTAAAAATTTTGAAAATGTGACACCACAATTTGAGAGTACTAACTACCCCGCATTGATATAGATGATCCATACTAACTACCAAAGGTGTAAAACATTTTCTGTAGTGGCGGACGAACGATGATATTCATGCTCCCGTTCTATTACTGGAGAGCGTGAAATAAATTTCAAAGTATAGACCTCTGGAAAGGCAACCGTTACTCTGAGTTTCACGGCATACCCTCACTTTCGATCACTGGTTATCCGATCTTCAGACGTCTCTTTCTCCCTTCCTCTTTCTCTCCCTCTCTCTCTCTCTCTCTCTCCTCCCTCTCTCTCTCTCTCTTTCTCTCTATCGCTCTCTCTTTCTCTCTCTATCACGTCACGCGAATGGCTTCTGAAAATGTCTACGGAAATCCTAGCAATCAGCTACTATTTAACAATTACATTAACATTGGAAACTATATGTTGACATTAAACAATTACTTAAATGTAAATAACAATTTCGTCAACATTTACAAATTGCAGCGTTTAACAATTGCCTTTAAAGGAAGTTATTTGCATCATCGGCACATGAAATGTCCCTAAATAAAATAATTAGACGTACTAGGTGGTTTTCATGGTCATTAGGCATCCCTTGCGAAGAAAACATTTTCATGCTTAATTTTAGAAGTAGACGATTTAAGGAAGCCGCCATTTTATTATTTACGCTATCTACAAGCCGTGAACTTAGCTCGTATCCTTTATGTGCTCACCGAAGTTCGCAGGGATGAGGCTTGTGGCAGGTTAGCTGAAGTCACGTGATATATTTTCGCTGGCTTCTGTTTCGGTTTTGCTTGGGGGAATGAGGATGCGGTTTCCATGATTGCTGTACAGTCGTGTACATTTGTCCGAATAAATCTGGATTGTTTCCATCTATGCGTGTAGGACCTAACTTGGAACTTTACAGTATAGCTTTGATTGCAACTTTTAACTATATGTGTCGCGGTAAGTCAATGCCAAGGAGTCGCTTTAAACCATAAACATTTAACAATTATGTGAACATTTAACAAATAAACTTGAAAGACCGTTCACATTTACAATAAACTAAAATACTTGCCAAACTTAAATTGCAATAGATTTATCTACAAACGACGTGACGGCCACTGCGGACAACGATTTTACTGACACTCTTAGAACTGTAGACTTCGAGGCTGGTATTAAAGAGGTTTCAATTGATATTGAAATAGTGTCTGACAATGAGCTTGAAGAAGATGAGTATTTCATTATTGACCTGAGTAACCCTGTTGGTGGCAGCATAAACAGCAAAATCAACAGCATTTGTTGTTATTAGAGATGATGATAGTAAGTTAATATATTTGTTCATTAATCTTTAAGGCAACTATTCAATTTACTGTGTATTTGGTAGCCTTTTAATAATCAAAGGACATCTTGGAGCAACATTCGAAGCTAGACATTGATGCAGCGTTGAAAATGTTTATGTTGGCCCGACGATGGCTCAACGCTGGCCATTGTATGTTAGCTCCACGTGGGCGGAACTTCGGAGAAAGATTTATTGGTATATATATATGCGTGTTGCACGTTTTAGACCTCATCCCCAGATTTTAACGGAAGTGGTCAATATTTTCATGTATGAAGAAAGCTACAATTGTTCTCATTTACCCTGTGAAATTTTATAGGACTAAAAGATGTTTGGCTGCAATGTTATGAGCAAAAATGTGACACATTTTGGTCGACCAATATTTCTCTTACACAGTACTCTTACACAAACTTACACAGATAGTTTACAGATAGTTTGGGCGCTAGGTCTTTCAATTAAGACGATTTTTTATAATTAAATCGGGTCACCTTTTTTAAGTTAAAATGATATTATCACTTTTTATTTGACTCTTAGGTACCAGTTGGTCATTTAACGAAATAAGTAGGCCCTAATATTTATGACTGACAACATTAACATTTTATGTAATGAATTTGTGTAACTAGCCTAAAATACCAGTTGCTATTTTAACAGCATGAATTATCTCACATTTAAGTGATGCCTTTACTCACCATTTCCTTTTACTCATTAGTCTACCTTCTTATATAGAATAAATAGGAAGAATCACTGATAGTGTCTTTAAAGTAAATAGTTTAAAAACACTAAATAGAGGCCTATACCTTTACAGCTTGTCAAAAAAGTTATATTCTTGTATCGGTTTTGAAAATCCAACGAAACACTGGTCTGTTTTTCGTTTTAGTGGAGTTCTTCTGGGATCAGGAATTTCATTACATACAAGAATACATACCACAAGTTGCGCTCACTTTGAAGCGTACTGGATTTTTTCCGGACGCCGCAAAAACAATAGGTTAAAGTCAACGTACTTTTTTGTCTTGATATAATTTCAAGCTTGCTGAGAATTCTTAAGGTACGGAAATCCGGATTTTAAAAATTTACTGAACCTGGGAAAATGAAATGTGAAAAAAAACTAACTGCACTGGCTATGGTTTCAAACATGATTAAAGTAATTGTTTGCATGCTTAATTGTACTGAGTACAATGAATAAAAAAAGAATACGGAGTTCTGAAACAAATTTATTTGCAAGTTGTAAAAAAGCTGAAACGAGGGGACGCTCTGCCAGGGAACTGATTATGAACGTCTGAACTTATCAAGCAGCAGGTATAACATTTAACCTTTTTACCGATCAAGCGCGATTGGACGTGCTAATATCATTATCGACGATGACCAAGTTGGCACCACCCGAGGAATTCTCTTTGGGTGATGAAGAGTACTATTCAAGTCAAATAGGAAACTCTTGCAAGAGTATGTCCCCATTGAGGAGACCGATGATGAGAAGGTACAAAACTCCATTGATATGAATTGCGCGAAGCTTTGACAGGTTTTCAACCTCTTTCACGTTCCCACTTGTAACATAGTCTCACACAGAATGACAACTAATAAAGGTGATGCGGGAGTGAGGGAATAAGAAAATATTTGGTTTTAACTTCAAAACATTTTTTTGTAATATAGCACACAACTATGTTCCACTCCATTGAAAAGGGGGAATGGGGAATGTGTTCATTTTCTGTGCCCGTGGCCTTTGTCCACAGGGGGATTACTCTGGCGAATACTGTGAAGAGGAGCAAGGTAAAGTTTCTACAGGGTAACTAACTTGTCAGTAGGCATGAAAACAATATCCCTGCATTTATACATTCTTAAAAAATGGAGACCCATTTTATATTTATTGTCAAATCGACTGAGATGCTGGTACTCAGGTCTTTTCATACAGAGTAATATACATGGAGTAAAATGTCCATTGTGTCATTAAAGCGACTTCTTGATCCAGTATAACAAAGGACCCCATGTTAAATTAGACAATGGCCGCGTTTTTGTGAAAAAGTGCGCCATAATTTTTTTTCGAATACCCATATTTGCTTGGTCAATGCTTTTACCTTTGTCACTTCTCATGAAATGATAAGTCAAAATCAACCATTTTTGTGTAATGGAATGATTTTGTTAGGACAACCATCTGGATTGGTTTTATTCAGTAAACCTACGTTAAACAGTGTTGATTCACAAAGCAAATACAGAAAATTAGAGTGATCCTCTTTGCCGGCCGCTGGGATTTGACCGATCTTGTAACCTTTGTGGTTATTTGACATTTTCAATAAATCTAAACTTGAGTTTTGAGAGAAGAGTTCACGGAATATCGCCCAATATTATTTAGAGGCTATTTTAAGCCATTCGGATAACTCATCTAGTAAAACTATATATTTAATTCCTATCTGGACATGATGAAAAAACTCATATTTTCAAAATTGAAGGGGGGGGTATCATTTACCCCATGGGCACCAAGAAGTGCAGTGGATTATGGTATTCTCTTGGTGACAAGCCAAGTGGGAATACTCCGTGTTTCTGCAGATTAACACTTGAAGATGACCAAGGGGTTTTCACTCCCGTGGTGCCCAAGGGTGGGGTGGGGGGGTCCATGGGACCCCCCCACCCCCCCCCCCAAGGGACCCAGCTTTCCGAGGGAATTTTTGGACGAAATTTATACCACATGTGAAGGGTCATATTACAACCCCAAATCAGCAATTAAAAAAGCAATTGTTATTTGGGCTTGCAAATTTTTAGGGGCGCAAAAACATTGTTTCCAAAAAACGCAAAAAATTGGCAAAAAGACGGAAAATTACAAATGAACCTTGCGCTTACATCAAAACTTTTGAAAACTTATTTTATGTTGGAATCTACTCTAGAAGAACCCAATTACATATATTTAACAAAAAACTGGAAGTTTTAGGAATCATATATTTTAACGGGTGTTGCAAAATACACGTCATTTCCCATAGACTTTTGTTACAGAAACGGTTAGCACATCCACAATGTTATTGCTGTGTCAGCACATAAAGGGTTGTTAAGTATTTTTGTAATGTTGCGATTAATTTGTTACTTATATGTATGGGGGAAACATATATCAAGCAAAAAAAAAATTTGCTTTGGTTATTTGGATTTTTTTTTTAATATTCTCCAGCGACTTCCGTTAGTGCCCAAGGGGGGGGGGGTTCCATGGGACCCTCACAATTTAACTCATTAACGGCTTGGCCGATTTTATTTGTGGTTTGGTTTGAAAAGAACGACATTTAAAGTTAACAATTACACAAAAAATTCGTGCGCAAAAACCCACGCGTTAAAGCGGCCAGCCAGAAAACAAATTTGGAGGGTCCCTAGGAACCCCCCCCCCCCCCCTGCACTTAAGGGTATTTAAGTAAAGCCCCATCTTAACCCAATCGACCACGGGCCAATTCTGTATACGTTATAGCACATTAGTCAGTGGCTTTCAATATGCTTCTTGCAGTTCGCGTGGGAAAAGTCATCTAAAAAGCACAGCAAAGACTAGGCCTTGGTTTGGACTAAGTTAGATGCATTTTTCATTCGGATTCGATATGCCCTATAATTTTTGACCTTTTTGAACAAAAATTTCACAAATTTGGATCGTTCAGCGACTGGAGTCGCTTGCCGACTTGCAATGAGTAGGAGCAAGCTAACCTTAAGAAAAACACTTTTCAGGAGGACTTTTGCACGAATAGTCCCTGCAGTAGCCCATATGACCTTGCCAAAGAATTCATGCACAACATGATTTTGATGGGTTTCTAGGCAAACACTGTGATAGACCCTTTTGGCCCTCTTGATATATTCCCCCTTAAGTCAACAATAACATAATAGGGTATTTTGACATTATCTTCAACAGCACACAGAATTTGAGCCATTTGAAAAGAATCGGTGTATTCTAAAAGCTTTAACTCCATGATGATCTTGAACATTTCAAAGAATATCCATAATGCAAACTATACATTTTGGAATCCATAGGTCAAAAGACTTTTTACCCCTTATGCAACCAATTTTACCCTTGTGCAAAAAAAAAAAAAAAAAATTACCCCCTTCCCTATCTCAAAATGCTGAAGGATAACAGAAGTAGTATTTTCTGGTTTGCAATCAGCGGGGTCAGTATTGCTATAAATTTTGTGTGCCGGACTCTTGCAATCAAAGCAGAATGCAAGTTCTATTATGCTAAACCGCTGGACCAAGAAATGTATACCACTTGTGAAGGGTGGGTAAGGAAACGCCAAATCTGCAATAACAATTGAATTTTTTATTTGGGCTGCAAATTAGGTTTAAATCAAATTGTGCAATAAGGTGGAAATGCTAATAACCCTTGCACTTGGAAACTAATTTTACATGGGAAGACCTATTTTACTTATTTAATACAAATTGTGCTATTTTAGGCATCGGCATCCTGTGGTTTTGTTGTGGTTTTTGCCACGTTCCGTTCAAGTCATTTTATTTTTCCACAGCAAGGTCCAACTGAATTGTTTTGCCAGCATATAAAGAGTTAATTTGCTATGTTAACTCAATAGTTTTTTCTTCCCTACACACTTGTGGTATACTTAGAATACAATAATGGGCTACAAAAGGTTTCATAATGATTTTTAAGTTGACTTCGTTAGTGCTCGTGGCGGGTCTATATGGGACTACACTAATGAACTCATTCACGTAATGGCGATTTAATTTTGTTGGTATGAAAAGAAGCGTATTAAATTCCAAACAAAAAATAGAAACTATTACATCCCATCCGTAAATCAGATATCGCGAAAAGAATAATGTAAAAAATGGGTGTAACATATCCCTCTCAGATACACAAGAGGTCTAATCATAATGAACGCTTTTGTTTGTTGGTTCCTTTAGTATCATGTTCCCCTTCATGTGAAAACGGTGGAATATGCTCACCTTCTGGTCTGTGTCTTTGTCCACCGGCATACTTTGGCGACTACTGTCAACTTCAACATGAAGGTAAGTTCCTTTGCACGAGTAGTTTAATGCATTATAAGAGTCATATAGCGTTTGTCTATTGAGGCATCCGTATTTTAACTCGGTGACTATTTCCCCGGAACTAGTGGATACGATATGGAGAGAGGGTAATTTCTACTGGAGCGAGCATTCGGGGAAATAGCCGACTTCAAAGTGACCCATGTGAAATTTGCCTGGTAGAGATCCATGCACGGGTTCCATTTGCAAATGCAGTGTGGATTGCCCCTGTCCTGGGAATGATAGTACAGTTCTGTAATATTACGTTGTTTTTTATTCACGAATTTCGCCCAAATCCAGTTAATCGAGAGGCTTTAGTTTACTTCAGCACCAAGCATTCCAAAGAACACAACGAGCACGGCGTATTTTAATGGAACTTCAGTTGTTTCGCGGCGTCTACATCAAACAGTGTGTTGTTGATAGTGTGCAGTTGCTTCAGTGACCCAGCCATTTCCGGTTCTCTACTGCATGCGCACCTGATGCGGAGCGGGGTCTTTTTCTATTAACGTGATCCGGTATGTTCCCGGGTAAAAATCCTTCCAAAAACAAGGATGGTTGGCAGAGGACTTCCACGAGTTAAAAAGTAAACGCCGGACCCCCACCCCTCCCGGGGTCTATACTTTGATTAACACCAAAAACAATAAATTCACAACGCGTGCGAAACCTTCACATGGCGTGCGACTTCCTCACAACGGTTGCGGCAATACATGACCGGTGTGAGATTCATTAACGCGTTGCAGATTCTTTGCAAATGTGTTGTGGGTCTATTTATGTCACAGAAATATCATGCTTGATAGCCATTAACGCAACCATTGAGACATGTCGGCAACGCGTTGCAACTTTCTCACAATGCGTTGTGGCAATACGTTATGACCCTTATGGCGTGGGATTATTGATAAAATTTTTTGTACAAAAGTATTATACATGTAAGTCTTTGCAAATCCATAATTGCAGCGAGTGGCGTAACAGGCGGAGGGAAGCTTGACGGGGAAAAAAGCTTGAAAATCATGCTAAATCAGTCTTTTTCCCTCCTCACAAGACAATTTTCACATCCAACCCTGCCTCAAAACCGGGAATTGCCCTCTCGGACAAGTGACCCTAGTATCTCATGTTACACCCCTGATTCAGCGCAAAAGAATATGAATGATGATACGTTTAATTGATATCATGGTTTACAGTGATTTGAGCCAGTGTGATCGTTTTTACTTTACATGGCATGAAAATAAAAAAGCTGAGATCATGTTATAAAAACAAATACTTGATTGTCTATATTAGTGCAATAGGAATATCATTCGGTCAAAATTGACCTCATGATATAGTTTTACTATCACATCTTAGGCATTCAATTTTGTATACTAGAACATTGTAAATTTCTTCTCTCGCACACAAACAATTGCTGTGAAACCATGCATAAACAATTCCGCAGTCTATGGCTTATTTACCATATTTAGCAGGCTTTTTGACAGGTAGGGTTCTAAATAAGAATCCCTTTTCTCGAAGTTTGCATCAAGATTTGAAGACTTTAAATGAAGGGTCTTCTTACAAGTATGTTTTATCCAATCTACGTATTCAATTAATTAAGGAGTCACTGCAATGGAAAAAGCGACCTCGAATGTAAAGGGGGATTACGCGATTTATGTATATAAGACTAAGTTTTCATCTTGATAGAGGGGTCCTTACACCAAAATCCAATCTGTTAAGTTTTCGCGACGATATTCAATCACCCGTTTGGATGTTAGAGTTAAAAACGCGATTTTGTAAGTCCATAGAGTATTTGAAAAATTACTATTGGTCGACCAAAATGGGGACATTTTCGCATCAAATATCCAATCCAAACATCTTTAAGCTCTAAGACTTCACGGGGTAAATGAGAAAAATAGTACCTTTCTTCAGATACCATAATTTTGATCACTTCCGGGGACGAGGCTATTAGCGATCGGAACATGGACCTCCAGCTCTGTTGAGAAAATCTGCATGCAATTCAAAATCAAATCAAGTTATGCTCTATGACTAGTGTGTTTACAATTATAGTTATGCTCTACGACTGTAGCATGTTAATATCATATTAGTGTATTTACAATTATAATAATAATGGGATAATTGGCATATTTAGGTGCACGCAGTTTTATCACTGTTATTAGCAAAGTCTTGCTCCAAAGTCACTGGGATGGTAGGTCATATCGTTAGGTCATGGTCTGCTCTGCGAATTAACAAACCCACACCCTGCCAAGCTATTGTCTACCACGCTGCATAATTACATTATAGTGTGGTTTGGTATGTCAATGAAACACTTCCCGTACGAATTCTGTGCTAAAATTGATTTTCTTGCTGTTTTTCATTTAATAGGGACCACACTTTTTAAGAAATGATGGGGTGCAAATGTTTGCGCTGCTGCCCCCTTCAAGGGAGGAAGATTTTACTACAGAAAAAAAAATTAAAATCGAGTCAAATTGTGTTTTAATGTACATTAACATGTTCGTCTCCTTATAAGGATTTGAAAAAGTATATATTTGCCTAGGTTCCGACCTTTAGTTAAAGCCCTATAATGATTCAAGGTAATCCTGGGGTAAAATTTACCTAATGCTCAGATTTTGTTGAAACTGGTGAGAAGTTGTTTGTATTGTCTCACAGGTTCCAAAAATGTATTATTTTATAGTGTGTGACATTTGGTTGGCTTATTACATAGCAAAATATAGCAATGGTCTATGGTCTATACTTTCCCTGGATGTCGCAATGGTGATATCACCAAATCAGTTAAAATGCATTTTCTGTTTCAGTATGACACAAGGAATCATTTAACACCACTTTCAACAACATCGGAGCATTTACCCCCAGGGTGACCATGAACCATTTTGGGGCTATACCACTTTAACTAAAGGTTGGAACCTAGGCAAATATATACTTTTTTCTAATCCTTATGAGGAGACGAATGCGTTAGTGCACATTAAAACACAATTTGACTCGATTTTAAAATTGTCCCCGTACTTACACCCCCTTGAAGAATGGGGCATAGGTCCGAAAATTTGCACCCCATCATTTTCTGACAGTGTAGGCCCTATTAAAACCCAAACAGCAACAAAATCAACTTTAGCATGAAAATCCTACGGAAATACACACCAAACCACACTATTACTGTAAAATGTCAAACTGTCAACCTCATGAATACTAATAGAAGTATCAGTTTAATTTTATTGAATGGAAGTTGATTATCAATAAAGCTATAATTTTGTTAATCGGAATATACAGCAAAATAGAATCAATGATGATAGTGATTTTTATTACTTATTCGCCAACATTCATGGCTATTTACCTCCGATGTTAAATGCCTTTTCACTAGAATGTTCATCTCCCTGCTTAAATGGAGGCCTGTGTTCACCTACTGGTGTATGTCTGTGTCCTCCTGGATATGAAGGCGAATCTTGCGAACTCGAGTCAACTGGTGATCAAGGTAAACTGTTTCAAGGTTTCTGCTCTGTCACTATTTCTCTCATACAGTATATTACCTCATAATATGATGTGATCAAGCTAAATGACGCGTTTGTCTCTGATATTGATTTTGAGATATAGCTAAATTTAATGTTCACTTTCATTTTTATTTAAATGTTCTGAGCAACATCTAATTACCATATCTCTGAAACCGCAAGTCCATTTCATTGGAGTAGTTTGTGACTCTAAGGTATAAATATTTTGATAATGAATTTAAAACGATGCATTTTAATACTTCTGTTGACTACCTTTCTTAATCATTTTGGCCACTCGAAGTGATTCTTGATAATAATTTTTGACCGTTTTTCTTAGCGGGGCTATCTGATGGCGAGATTGCTGCTATTGCAGCTGCTGCCATGGTGTTGCTCGGCGTCGTGGCTGCTTCAGTGTATGCTGTTTACCTCCTACGTAAGAAAGTGGAAACTCCAAAACCACCTCCTATACCTAAGGTCCGAGATCTTAATCTTAATGGGTTAGAAATGGTAAGTTTACTATCTGTACAACGCAATTAGTGTAGGGAATTTAGCTTCAATACGGCCTTAATTTATGATTGACCCATTAAAATTTAGAACATTGTCTCGATGGTTTTATTTGGTAGCAGATACCTTCAGATAACAGAAAAGTGATGATGCAAAAATTGAAAGTGTGTGCGAGCTAAGAAAACAGCATTTTTCAAAATGGCCGCCAAATCCTCTTATTCAAACATATATCAGTATATTATGCATGCTTTGAAATGACCAATTTTACATACTCTATAAAATTCATTAAATGAAACAAGATAAATAATGCCACGTTTTTTGATAGTTTAATTATTTATAACATAAAATGTTAAATTGGTGTTATTTTGTAATTCAAAATGGCCGCCATTGAATAATACATAGGTTGTAAATTATGTTATTAATAGCCAATACAGAAAATTGCGACAGCTGGCTAGTAAATATCAATTAAGACAGGGACATTATGTAATGATAATGAAAATAAAATCCCGGGTTGAAGTTGAAGTTTCAATTATATAATTAGTGGTGCTATGTTGGGATTCAAAATGGCCGCCAATGTGTTATGAAAGTCCATTTGCAAAAATGATACAGGAGGATCAGTTTTTGTGAAGGTCAATCTATCTACATCCTATAGGCCTAACAATGCATATGTAATAAGCGATGCAACACCACTGCACCTAGCCTAAAATCAGCAAGCAGTTGACACCCATATGAAGCTCACGTTGTTGCTGTCACCAACTCTGGTGTGAATCACATAGCAATTAGCAGTCCCAGAGGCATAGGAAACCGAACCAGTGGGAGCAAAATTCCCATGTCGTAACATGCACAATGACTTGCTGCAGAGCTGCAGCAAGTGCTAAACGGGACCAAATTGCATGATAATTAACCCAAATGGGCACTCATTTTTTAAAGACGGGGGATGTGTGGGCTGTACATGTACTGTTTTTGTCTCTTAGGGTCTTAGGAACTATATAATTAAGAGAAATCTGCGCAGCTTCTGAAATAAAGATCTACCTAAATGTTAGCATATGAGGCAAACATTTTCTCAACTGGGATCTTAAGAACTGAAATCAGCTTCAGTTCTCAGGAACTACTGGGGTCACAAATGCTTGTACCACTTTCCAATGTCAGTTCCCCCGGTCCTTTCCCCCACCTCCGATCGGGTATGCCATGAGCAGTCCTGATACAGATCTTCTTTGATTGAATGTGCGTCACCAAATCACTGACAGTATATTCAGCAAGAAATATTTTCGCACAGGACGAGATGGAAAGTACACATGCAGACTTGTCTGAGACTTGTTTTAAATACATGTTCATGCGAATTTGCACATCTTAGCCACAAGATGAGGATTGATGTTGTTCTCGAGTTTGTTTTCGGCAAGGGCATGGATCCAAGAGTCTAGAAGTAGGACCCATATCTGTAATAATTTTTGGCTATACCGCAGATACAGATTTTAGCCCAAATTTAACACGAATTTGTCATTTGTTAAGTAAAAAATTGTTGATAATAAATCAATTGGTCTCCGGACTGAGGAAATTGGTCTAATTTTCCAATAATTGTTGGAAAATTAAAAACTTGATCCATCTCTATACCAAAATTGGCATGAAAAAGAGATTACTCATGTCCTAAAACCCATTTTTCCCACCTTTCAAAAATCACGAGGCAGACCCTTGATTGTTGTTTACAGGGAAAGTGCTCCTAGATCTAACAACACAAATATATCGCTACCTCCCGGCGGTGATTGTCAGAAGAAAGTTATAGTTAAGCATTTGGAATCTTTAGATCTGTAGAGAAAGTTCTAGAACAATCCACAAGTTCAGAGAAGTCTATAGCTTATTTATGGGATGAAGTCTCATTGGCCAATACTACAGTCCCGACTACAGTGCATGGGTCCGGGTATGTGATGCTAGCACAGTGCCAAGTCTAATTATATTTAATTATATAGGAGATGACTTAATAATCAACAAGTCTTTTAGGGAAAAGTATATAAACTGTTATTTACAGTGATCGGGGTCTTTGTCTGAAGTTAGCTTGAGCAGTGTTGAGGGAAAATGTTCATGTTAGACCGGTAGATGAGTTTATATTGACCAAGTAGATAGCCAGGATTGGCGTATGTTTGTTAATAAATATACATTTTTGAAGTTTATACAAGTAGTTGCCAAGTGAGTGTGTTTATTCTGATATCAAGAATGAATTCCAGAACATTCTTTACCCGTTTGCCGCTGGAGTTATGAAAATCAATATTTGTATTTTGGATGACATTGATAAACATAGTTTTTAATTTTATGCACCGTCGAGTCTCCCTCATATGTGTGTATCGTATAATATTTGCATAATTAGGGTCTCAGAACTCGAATTTTTAGAAATTTGCAGGCTTCGAAGCTAAATTTAGCCAAATGATAGCTTTAGAGGCAAATATTTTCCCAAAAGGGAACCTTAAGAACTGATTGGGATCTTAAGCTAGAGATGCGTGAAATGGGGGATTAAGGGTCGTACGGGACTCGTACCTGTGCCAAATCCCTATTTCAGTGCCCCGCAAATCAATTGTCGCAAAATGCATTACCCAGATTAATCAAAATTAGTTTTCTAGACCATGTTTATACATGTTCCAACTCAGAAAAAAACATTTACATATTTGAAATAAACTGGGAAAAACGTGAATCTATACTAAAAACAAACGAAAACAATTAATTTTGAAGTAGATAAAAATGATTCATTGAGTTCAATTTTTTTCATAAAAATACATTTTAAATCACTAAGTTCTAAATGCATAAGAGAACCAGCCATATTTTACCATTCAATTCTGTACATACAATTCTGACTTGTAGCACCTTGAGGATGGGTGGGTGTAAATATGCAGAATGCCAAAGCATAATGCAGTGTAGGGAGCTCCCAATTTCTTCTCTCAAATTCTTTACAAGTATGAATCCTCTTTTCCCAATCCACAAGTATGACGGCCATCTTGAGTTTTTAATGGTAGTAGGAGGGTCGTCGAGTGCCAAATTGTGTACTCCATAGAAAAACGTTTTACACAATTTGGCACTCGCCAGTGGTGGTAGTTCTGATATTGCTACAATAGCGGCCATCTTGAATTTTGGCTGCCATCTTAAGATAAACAAGTTCCTAAATTATTTTAATAATCATTTTTGGAAGTTTCACGAATCACAAGTTCAGTCATTCCATACCTTTAATAAACGTAATGCAACATTTACAGATTTGAATAGCGATCTTCAGCACGACTGAATTTCTCTTTTGGCGGCCATTTTGAAATTCAAGATGGCTACTAATGTTGATGAAAAATTCGTGCTGTACTCTTCGAACTCTTTGGTGTATTTTTTATAGATAATAGTATATAGTTGGTACTTAAATAATATAGTAGATGGTCATAAATGACTTAGTTATTGATGATAAAGGTTCAGATACCACTAAAATGGCGGCCATTTTGATTTTTGGCCATATCTGAATTCGCACACACTTCTGAAAATTGCATCAGGCAGTTTTGTGATCTAGAGTACCCATAGATCATATCTAGACATGTAAAGTTATGTTCTAAATTTTCATCACTGGGTGTCAACTTTTATGGTTGAAGTCCCTGCACTAAATGGATTTGTGAACGTCTGGGAAAAGGTAAGGTGACGGTGGTAGATCTAGGGCTTGGGGCTCTATTGGCAATTTAAAGCAATAACAGCACATTTTTGCAAGAGCGCCCCCAATTTTCTGGATATTTTGAGATTTTCGTACAGTTGCTTTGGTAATTGACTAATAAACAATACCTGTGAATGGAAGAGCTCAAAAATCTCTGTGTCGCAAAAGAAGCAATTTTGTAATTAGAATAATTAATATCGGAGATCTCCGATAATAATTCAACGGCTGCTGGAAACATCCTTCCAATATGAAATGGCCGAAAAATTGCGCCATGTACGTGTCTACGCTCATCCATTAGTTGTTCCGTCAGTTCAGGCAAGTCAAGTTAGGTCATTTTCGTGAGGTGGCACTATTTCATCATCATGGACGGACATAAATTTGGCGTTTCCAGCTCCGCCATTAAATTACAATCAGGGATCCCGATTTCAAAATCGCTTCTTTTATGAAAAATACGCATTTGGAGGATTACCATGCACAGGTATATTTTGCTAGATAATTACCAACACAACTGTGCAAAATTCTCAAATTTTGAAATTTGAGGGCGCTCTTCAAAAAATGTGCTGTTATTGTTTTAATAGCAAGTAGACTTCCAATTGCAATAAGCAATTTGCTTCAAATTGGCAATTTTAAGCAATTTGTCTATTCTGTGTGCCGCCATTGGTTGTTTTGGCCATTCCCATTTTTGACAACAAGGGTCAGGTTACCTGATGGTATTGTCATAATAAAAATTATTATATTATCTTTCTGTTCAAAGGCAAACTACCCCTATGGCTATCAAGGAAGCAGAGCACAACAGGTACATGCATGATGTTTTATCAAATTTTTAAAAATAATTTTATTAACACCATAAAAGGATAAATAAATTGGATTCTATTATCAAAACAGGAATTTGCAACTTCTTACGTATATACGATGCTTTGTCCCTCCCGCCTATTATGGAATAATCAGTGTATTCAGCCTTTTTGGAGTATGCATGGCATGGAGTATTAACGTTTTGTTTACCCAAATCACAAACCGCCTTCTCCCATGTTCATGACATTATGAGAGAGTTTGTTTTCTCTTTCGAAGGTATTCCCTGAAAATAAAGTTTATATTTTATCTGTTCTTTTTGGGGGAACATCGTAATTGTCATAATATTGCTAATTACACAAAATCATGTGAAAATAAATAGTTTAAAAGTGCACCATTTACTTTTTTCTTCAGAATTATGATGATGTTTTAGAAGTTGGGCCTGCAAGCGCGAAAGTGTGTGGGACATCGTCCCAAGAGCGGAGAACGTCCTTCACTATTTGTGAGTGCTTGATCACAAAAGCGAGTATCGATTTATTCTGTTAAGGTCATCATTGATTAGAATTGCAAATCGGGCACAGCGTTCTCGCTGGTCTGTGGTTAGGTAGCTAACCTTTGTTGTAGCGTCTTTGCGAGCAGCACGGACCCGGTCCAAACATCATCGCGTACCCCTACTTTATCAACGCTAGGTGTTTTAGTACTCTCAAAAATTTGTGGTCAATTGGGGCCAATTTAAAGGAGGAAACCTGTTATCAAGACTTAACTTACACAATCTATGTATTAAAAACAATTCACATTGAATCACTCTGGAGTGGTTTAATGGGAAAACAGGCTTATACTAACCATAAAATGAACTAAAAGATTTTGTCTGTCCATGCGCTATTTGAAATCGCGCTACTGTATATGGGATAGTATTTGTGTTATGCGATACAGAGGGCACAGTAGCGTCATATATCTCAGCATGTGATTTCATAATGTGTATTTCCTTGGCGTGACCTCACACGTGCAGGTCGTATCGCATAACACGTTATACATAGCGCGATTTTTAAATAGCACATGGTCAGACAGACTAGATGGTTTTAATTCCTTGTTAGGGTTTATATTTTAATTTCCGTTTTTTCTATGCAACCACTCGATATGGTTCAATAATTATTTAAGGCCCGACTCCGGCGATTGCTCCTGCGGAGGGCGCCCTCAATTCCAAAAAAGTCGTGTTTTTCGCATGTACATAAGGCTTGTCCATATACTAATCAATGTGTGAAAATTGCTAAGCTTAAATCGAAATTCCTTCATATAGAAATTAAAAACTTGGTTATTAAAATTCCGGATCGTAATTTTGTTATTATAACAGTATCCTATGGGACACGTAAACTAACATAAAATGTTTACGGCATCACAAACGAAAAATCGATTCTCCTCAAATTCGATTGTGTATTTTTAGGTTACTATCTTTAGTTTAGTTGGACTATTTTTTAATTATTCACACCAAAAAATAATAGTTCGAAATCTTGAGGTCAGACTTAATAGTTATATTGTTTTATATTATTCGTTGTAACGGGTTCTCCTTTAAGTGTAAACAGGGGCCAAACTTTTTTTTAAAACGCTCCTCCACTCATGTTGCAAAGGTATGCCTTTACGTTCTTACTCATAACGAAATTCCAAAAAAGTATATTTGTACCTCTTGATCATTGGTTTGGTAGTTTTAGGGTAAAAAATGGCTAAAAAATGTTAAAAAAAAGAGGTCCACTTTCTATTTGTACAGGGGTCAAAATCAGGAAGTTGCTCCAATTTTGGTAAAAATGAAAAAAAAAAGTTGTTCCTATAGAAAGGTGTAAAATAAGGAATAGTTTGTACCATCTGCAATGTATAGTTATCATGTATGCGACAAAAAATAGGTTTCATAGGGGCACATAATACAATTGGCGTGACCTTCTTTGACCCTTATTCCGTATTAAACATTTTTAACATAATAAATTAACTTTTGGGAGTCCTCTTACTCAGCATAAATTGGCAAGTATTGAATTAAATCAGATTAACTTTTATGTTGACCCATGTCGTAATGAGATTGAACGTTTTTACCATTTTAGTCATTTTTACCCTTCAACTCCAAAACCAATGGCGTAGGTGGTACACAACTATACATTTGGGAATCCTTATGATTAGGCATGGACAATAGGCAATACCTTTCAACATGATGTGACATTAAAAAGTTTGACCCTGTGTAAACTTAAATTTGGCCTATTGAAAAGGTGGTTACCACCCTTTGAGGGTCGACGTTTCATATCGAAGTCCCAAGGATGTAAATGATGTATTGCCATTTTATTCCGTCAAGCGCTTATACTGCACAACTCATAAAGCGCCTGACGGAATCAATGGAATACATCATTTGAATCCACACGGGGGACTTCATATGAAACGTCTACCAATTTAGAGTACTAAAATACTAGCATTGATGTAGAGGGTCCCCATAATAACTACCAAAACGTGTAAACCTTTTCTGTTAAGGGGGGGGGGGGAGGAAGAAGTCCTTAATAAGCAAAAAGTCCGAACTCCAGTTTGTAAATACGCTTGGGTCGGAAAATTCTTAAACTTTTTTCCAGGCTAAGAAAAAAAAAAAACACCCTTTTTGTAAGTTAACAATATCAGAACTGTATTAATAAGTTGTCGAATAACATGTGGTCAAAAGTGGGCACCTAGAAAAACACAGGTGTTTAGAGGCATCCCCCCCCCCCCCCCCAAAAAAAAAAATCTGATGCAAGTGGGAATTTGAACAATATGCGATGTCATCTCCAATACCAAGAAAAAGTTACTGGAGTAAACTGTAAGTATAGTTTTGATAATTAGGTATAAGTAGAGTATTTTACTTTACTGAAGTTATAAATAGTTTGATAAAGAAGAAGTAATATCTTAAGTTGATGTAGAAAAAGAATAAGAATTCTTTAAAGTATTTTAAGTTACTGGAGTGAGTGCGTGTAAATGTAAATAGTTTGAAAATTAAAAATATGTATTTTAGTCCTTATGTAAGCAAAAGTGGAAGAAACGTACTAATTCATTATATTAATTATTATTATTAGTGTAGTATTAATATATCACGCTCTTTTGCTTAACAAGAATTAGGGTCGGTGATTCCTTTTATAAGCATACCGTAATGGTTGTTCACGGTGCGAATTTTCGGCAGCAGCAGCTTAGCAGGTTGCACAATTTGTGCAAGCCCAAGTGGGGGGAGCAGGAGCACAGCTCCGGAAAATACTGAGCATCAGTGCGGGAAATAGTGGCAGTGGAACAAAACACATGAGGTTAAAAAAGGGTGTGAAAAATAAAGATAGAAGAACCAACTTGTTACGAGCTGTTTGGCTTGGCGTTGCTGCATCGGTATAAAACATACAGCCTGTTTCCAAAAATGGTACAGAAAATTGTTTTTTGACATGAAATCGGGTTAAATTACTTAAGGACCGATATAAAGCATAAAGGTAAGCATGCATATCTCTCTAGATTGCCTAGAACAAATGGGATGGACCCAAAATACCTGTGTAAAAGTTTTGTTACCCATCTTAAAGCTAGTATGTGCTTTATTAAAGTCCTTTAAAATCTGAAGAAAAAATTCTTATTTACCAACCTGAAGTGTAAATTAGAGGTGGGGGAAGAGAAACTTTGTAAAAACCCTGGGCAATGTGTGATTATGAAAAACTAAATAAAATAATATAACCCAAATAGCTGTGATTTTGTATTATTTCCATAGTGTAAGAAATTAGTGGTTAAAATAAAATGCATACGCATTTAAAGCTCTCAAAATGTTACCAAGAGCAGAGAGAAGAGAAGACTAGGACGACAAGCGACGACGTTGTGTTGGTTGTACTTAAAAAAGACATTTCGTGATTTGAAGTGATATCGTGTTCCCGCCAATATGCTTCTTTCCCGAAAGTGCCCCGAAATCTGACATTATTCAAACTTTCTGGCTTAAAAAAAACCAAAGCTATACATAGAAAACGTCATGTCCATTTCATGATGTTTCACCGTTCATTTTAACTACAAAGATATTTAAAAAATCACGAAATGTTAGACCTCATATCCAAAAAATCTGAGCTATCGCCGAGTCGTGTTTTTAAAGGAGGCTAGCAATATTCAACCATAATGAAATGTAATAAACCACAGAACCAACGCTTCTACTTTAAAAGTGGAATATTTGCACTTATGTACAAACTTCAAGATCAAGTATGGTGTGTATTCGGTTCCTAGATCCTTAATTTTGGTTATGATTCATAAGAGTTCCTCGTGAAAGGATTTTTTTACTTCAGTGCATCTGATGGTATAAGCAGATGACGGGGCGCCGTAGGTCACTATGCAAATTTCTTTTCTTTCGTTAGGGCTTCTTTGCAAAAGTAGATGGAATTCTAAAACGTTTAGCTTTAGGCACATTCACTTCTTTCATACGGCCGCAGTTCAGGTGATTTTAAAATCTATACCTTTTAGGTTATCCGGGCACACCCGTTTAGTGTCGTCTTGGCACACAACGCCGGTCATTGTTGAATCACGGTCAGAAAGTAACCACCGCGACCTTGGCAAAAAACTCACTGCGCTAGGGAGTACAACCGCATCATAATCGGTGACGCGTGGGAAAATCCAAGACACAGTGTCAGATAGCGTTGATTCGGATTTTTGTACATTTCGGTCACTGGAGATTGCGCCACAAATACTTGGCTATGTAACGAGTACGCACCAAAATATTCCTACCTAAATGGTCTAGTTAGGGGACTAGTTTTATAATATGTTTATTTTTTTTAAAAAAGACGAAAAACATGTGAAAAATACGAACATAAAAGAATTTTTCTTAACTTATCAGCTGGCTCAATTCTCGATTGCTTCTGTCCCGACATGACACACGCCAGGGCACTCAAAAACTTAGTGAGTAAGGGGTCTTTTTGTGAGGAAGACCGTTTCTAACATCAGATCATGGAGGTAGGAGGAGAGGAGAAAGCTCTTCCAAATCCTTTGACCCGATGATTATCGCCGGCCGCGTAAAAAACAGGTCGAAACATTGTCTGGCAAACAATACAAAAACACGAGATTCGAGATTGATGATGATAGATGTGCATCAACATTTACAATCGATTACATAGTTAAGCAGATAGCGACATATATTGTAAGAAATGTGCATTTCTTTATCAAAGCATGAAACTTGGCATTAATGTTTACAATTAAACGGTTATTGACTATTGTTAGAATGGAAACCACGTCAACGTCAATCATCTTCAAGGTAAAACAAGATCATCTCGGATCATTGTTGTTGATTATTAGAAAGCGAGATAGCATGTTCCTAAGATGTTACATTGATTATAGTTTTTGAACTCGTAATTTTAGGCTTTTAAAAAATTGAATGTTCTGCCGAGCGCCGTCCGTATTTCTTAAAGTATATTTGAGAGAAAAAATCTAAGTTGAATTGGAAGAAAAAGCCGATATAAACAAGGCACAAAACTTCACAGTGTCCGAAAAGTTGGCGTTTTTTCAAATTTTGTCCCGACGTGGCCACATTTTGGTGAATAATGAGACTCTTGGCGATATCCGATTTTTCACTCAGAGAAAAACAGGTTTTAACACATGATCGTGTATTGTACAAAGTATTGTATAAAAGTGGACGTCCCATCGCCATAGTTACCACAGTATGTTATGTACATCGATGCAATGTTGATGCACATGCATTCGCATTAACATGATCTCGTAGTACGTTGTGGGATTGCAAGTCGGCCTAATGAAAATTCATAGTATCAATGTTTTCAGGAAATATACAGATGAATAATTCAGTTATCAATGGAGCATATTATCAATACGATTGTTTCATTTTGTGGCTTTTGGTGATGATTAAAAGTGATAGACTTTGTCGCATTTCAAACAAATTCACCGAATGTATCACCAGTGAGCTATGTCCCGGAACTCCTTAAATGGAAATGGTCATGTTATTTTAATAATGTATTAGCTTACAGAGATATGATAAGAGAACTTTCCAAAATATGCCCCTCCCATTTTTTTGAAACAATTTTACAAATAGATTAAATCAACCGGGAGGGAACACAATAAGGCGTAAAAGCCATCCTTCAGTAATAATATGCTTTTGTATTTTTCTGTGGTGCATGACAGATATCCGAGTATGCTTGATTATGGGGCCGATCAGGAAGCAGGGGAGTTGCAAAAACTTAGTGTTTTGTTTCTTTCTTTGTTCAATTAAACCTACGGAAATTGTCCTCAGTGATATTCTCAACAACAAAGCGCAAATTTATAAAATTGATCCTCATAAAACTCGGGCCCTTTTAATTAAGAAGACCGTCTTTGATTAAGTCGAAATTTATATCACAAATAGAGCATGAGATGTTTATGATGTGTTAAAGTTATGCACCTTATTATGCATGTTTTAATGTATTTTGAACTCATAACCTTGTGACATTTAGGTGACACTCCTGAAATTGAACTTGGGTGGTTCCATATCCAATGTTTTTCAAATTTAATTCTATACCCTCTGCCAAATTGTGCTTTTCTACAAAATGCACAATTTTACCATTATCTGCGGAACTTACATAACAATTCTGTGGTAAATATGACCAAAATTCGGACCAAATTGAGGAACAAACGGGACAACTCCGGGGCACATGTTCAAGGTTGTGTTGTAATTGTTTAGATACGGCATTTTTCTTCCCATTTCAAGTTAAGATGTAGTCTCCAAATATCCTACTTTAAGAAATACGGAGTTTCAAAACATTCAAAAGTTTCAACAACTAAAATCAATGGAAAGCATCTTGGAACAAGCTATCTCGATTTTTTTGGATGAAAATACTCAGAATTCGGATGTAATCGACTCAATCTCTTCGTTTTCGTTTCCACATAAACAAACCATTGCGCATCGGGGGAATACCTTTCTGCGCACAGGTCCTATCTTGTTCAACGAGGCGTGCCCAGCTTCTGTCGGCGCTGATCATGGAACATGAAAGAGTACTCCCCGCCGAGAAGCGGCCTCCTTTGTCATGCGTTCCAATGAGTTGCCAAGTGATAATTGGGATAAATCGGGTTGCGTAATGCAATTAGGGAAGAGCTTTCCCCTCTCTAACTCCATGATCCAGATCGACCACTTGATTCGTCGATTTCGCGATATCCAAAGGTACCGCGAACCCGTTTTTTTTTTCATTCCTTGTTTAAGCCAATCGCAGAGCCTCTAACACAACGTTTGGCTGCTGTGGAAGTCCATTGACGTTGCGCAGGTCTAGACTAGCGGCCATTTAGGCGTTGGGGAGGAACGGATTGGCGGCGCGCTGTTGTCCAGCAGATACAGCTTCTATGGGAGCGTAAAGGTTGGTGCGGGGACGAGGGAAGGGTCACGCCTTTAATACCGTATTGGTACTGACTGTTAGCTGACGACACTCACGACAGTAACATCATTGACACCATATGTGCGCCTACCAAACTTTTGGCAGATCCAGCTTTTGAAAGCATGTAGTCCAGCAGACCATGTTTTCTTCTGATAAACATGTTCAAAAGATCCTCATTTAAAATGTCCCCGCCCGCCGATTACAACATATATCTCTTTCCGTTTCGTAAGAAGGACTATCACCAACTCGCAACATAGTTAATTCCCAAAAAATTTCATTTGAATCCCATACCGTTTTAATGTGAGCGGGTAATTGTGTATACAAATAGCCCATCGGAGTACGTACCAATTTCCCTAAACAACCCAATCCGAATGTATCCAACAAATACGTTGAATGAACAATTAAATGGGTATTTAGAACAGTTTTCTTAGCTACGTAAGGCCTTTTCCTCGATCGAGTACGATTTAAAGGGAAATTCGAGCAAAATTACCAAAGATTTCAAATTAAATTGGGGACTTCTTTGAAAGTAGGTCACCAAATCCAATGCCTTTTCAATACCATTCGCTATTACAGATTCAAACATATCCGATGAAAAGGGCCAACTAAAATTTACACCCTTTCCACTTGATTGTACTTGGATCAAGACAACCCGAATGGATGGGGGTAAACGGGGAGTATAAACGGGGAAATTGATGTGTAGAAAGGGACTTATCATCCAGTAGTACATCGATCTAGCAAAAGATTGACCAAAATAATATTTTTTTCGGAATGTTACATTTTTGGCACCACTGTATTTTAGCTTGGGCCAAGTCAAAAGGGAAAAAGTCATAATATTTTGAGAAGAAATGGGACCAATGTTTCTAATGTTCGAAATTTGAATTACTTAGTTCTCTAGTAGACCCCCCACTGATGAATAGCCTATGTATTAATCTTTCTCTGGAAGTGTTGAAAAAAATATATTTAAAAAAAAAGAAAACCCATATGTGTGCTTGGCCGAACAGGTGTGGAAGTGATTATAGTCCGCCGTAATCATACACAACGGTAAGGAATAAGGGGCTCCCGATTCAGTTTTGACTCTTCACGAATTGATTCGTTTGTCTATGGGAGCCAGGCCCCGGGACTGTGGCTCACGCGGGGACTATAATTGCTTTCACACCGGCTTTTGTCTTTTGGGCAGGAGGATATAGTCTTCCGGACTCGCAGTCCGCTTACAATGGTGAACAATAGGGCAGTTGATTCTTCACGCAACACGAGTTTCACACTTTATTCTGTTGTCCATGGAGCCCGGACTATGACACCTACCGGACCATATCTCCTTTTACACCGGCAACCTCCGTATTACTAGCAAGGCGCTCTTGTCAATTAAAGGGCCATGGTCAAATCGCTAATAACCTCGTCCCCAGAACCCCAGATTTAACCGGAAGTGGTCAAAATTTTGGTATCTGAAGAAAGCTACTATTTTTTTTTCATTTACCCTGTGAAATCTTAGGGGGAAAGGATGTTTTGGTTTGGATGTTATGCGCGAAAATGTGTCCCATTTTGATCGACGAATATTATAGCTTATTATCCTGGGAAAGTTGGTCCGATTTCTGAAGGTACCTAATAAAAGGTTTGAATTCAGTAGAGGCGAGCCTCGCAGAGGACAGGTGTGCCAGGATTGGGCTTAGTATTATTTTAATTATGAAGAAAGCAGTGTAAATCGTTTGAACTGTAGCATTCTTAATATCTATAAAGTGAAGGAGAACGTTTTAAAAAAGCAATTTACGTGATTATTGTAGTCATATATTTTCCACGTAAGTATTTGAAACGGACTTCTGATCCACTTTAATGTATTTCAACTCACAAGGTGCATATCATGTCCCAAACTCATTTCAATTCCAATGCAAGACTGATTTGATTTGAACCAGAAACGACCTCCATGATGGTTTGAAATGATAATCCAGTTATTAAATTTAAGCCACTAATCAGCGATTTTTTTCAAATTGTAAACAAATCCCGCACCATACTTTTCAAAGACCATTTTTTGAACCGTTGTAGTGGAAATCTGGTAGTAAATACCCCTGTCTTTGTTCAGAAATTCCGATTTTTATTCAATGTTTCCTACTAAAAGTCGTAAATGTTATCTTCCAGGCCGCTTTAAAATGAAAGTTGGTGTCTGTTGATATGACCTAACACTAGCAATTTAGAGACAAAATGAGCATTTTGAATTTGGGAAAAAATGACTGATAGTGGCTTTAAAGGCCGACACGGATTTCCGACATGGGGCTATATCCTTTTTCTCCATCGTGAGGACCGCCATTCTCACTCCTGAGGCCCGTCAATCATTCTTCACCTTGGCAACAAAAGTTCATTGGATAATTCCACTTTTTGGATAGGGAGAGATCCCACTCAGAGAGGGGATAATAGAAAATACTAGTTTACAATAGGATCCTCATAGGTGAGAGGGAATTTAGGAACCCGGGTCCTCATGAGTGAGATAGGATTAAGGCTTGAAATGCTAATGTAAAATTGTAGAATGAAATTAAGGACATTTGGTGAGTTTACTCTAGAGGGATCCTCATAAATGAGATGAGATTTAGGAACCCGTCCTCATGGGTGATATAGGATTTACGGCTTAGAACGCAGAGATAGTAATTGTAGAATGAAATTTTGACATTTGTTAAGTTTACTATAAGGTCCTCATGAGTGAGATAGATTGAAGCCGTGAAAAACCCAGAGATATAATTGTAGTAATAATTCAGGACATTTGGGTAGGTTTAATATAGAGGTCCGCATATAATATGGGATTAGGAACCCGTGTCGCTCATGAGGCGAGATAGGATTTAAGGCTTAAAATGCTACTACAAAATTGTATAATGAGATTAAGACATTGGTTAAGGTAAGGGGGAGTTTACTCTTGAGGCCCCATAAGTGAGAGGGGATCTAGACCCGTGACCTACATTGTACATCTTAACTGGTCGCTGTGTTAAAAAGTTGATTACATGGCGGGTTAAATGGTATAACATCAATCAGAGGTCACTGCCGCCAACCGCGTTCCTTCTTGTACACAAGACAAAAATCGCTGGACCTCAATATCTTGGTCGAAAACGCTCTGGAAAATCACAATTTGAGTCCAAAATATCTTATTTCATTATAAATAAATGTATTGTTGCAGAATGTTAACTACACGTTCAAGTTGGTCTAATATGATGTGAAAGGTGTTTGGGGGTTAAAACAACTAATTAAAAGCGATGAATTTTACGTTTTGCAAAAGCGTATCGCTGAAGTTATTAAATCCCCAACAAATTTTGAAGCATCCAAACAATGCGTGCTAAAAAGTCTGTACGTATTACTATCTGTTTTAAGAAAGCGAAGCCCTCGGAAAACGTATAACCTTCCTTTTCTGGCACGGAATTGAATTCTGATGGGCTTGATTTTTATAGATTTTAAACTGCAGACGTGTGCAGGGATGTGAACAATAGCAAATTCGTTTGCCTATTGTATTTGTGAAAGTCCGTATAAAATGACCCTGTCCAACAATTTTCGCTGTCACATAGTACTCTTGTGACCCTGCTCCACTAACGATATTTTAAGGTCAAAACCTAGACAAACGGGTACAGCCCTTTAAGGTTCAAGATCCTGGGGGTAAAGCTGACCACTTCAATTATATTGTTGAAATTGCGCAAAGGTTCGGCTGGCCCTTATTTTACGATGTTGGCATATGGTTTCGTAATTAGTGGGCAAATTTGTACCAGGGTCATATGATCTATGGGGTCCCCAATCTTAACCTCCAATTCTATACAGAGCTGTCCCCGAAATTATTAAAATGCATGACCTTGAACGTACCAGGGCTGTACCAGCGCTGTAGCCGTGTAACTAAAGGTTCCATCCTAAACACTATCTTTACGCGCTTATGAGAGAAATCATACCCACATTTCCTAGCGGTTTGACCCCCAAATATCGGCACCCTTCAAACTATAGAAAAAAAACACTCTTAACTCAAACTATAGATACCTTTATAATCCTCTACAGATAAAAGTCTATCAGTGATCCACCTAAATTAAATATTTTTAATTTGCAGGATTAAGTGAAGGATACGTCCTGTAGACTTCAAAAGTTATTTTTTCCAATGCAAATAAGAAAACGCAGTGGCTAAGATATGATCTTCCACTCATCACTGTTGCAGAAAGTCTTTCCGTACGGACAGTAATGACTAAAATAGCGGTTTTTCAGCCTTAACGGGGAGGGTAATGGTTAAAGAGCGGCAATGTTCCGACAGGCAACAATCTTATTATTTTTTTTGTTTCGATTTTTGTGATTTGGCAAATCACTGCGAGAAGCTTTAAAAAAAAAATTCCACATGATACCCGAGTAAATACCTGAAAGTGGCAACCTGGACCCGCTAGACCCAGGCTATAAGTACCGATCCAGTAGGGCTACGCTGTCTTGGATGGTGTGGCCCGCCAATTCACCTGGCGTTTAACCCGCTGGGAACATCGTGGACCGAGGGGAAGCGAGTTGTATCTGCACGCGTTAATACACCTGTCTCAGTCACTTAGTTTCATAAGCTTTTCATAAGACGAACTGATGGAATGCAATCCTTCAGCAAAGAGATCGACAACTGCATGATGCGACGGTGCCAAGAAGACATTAACAACGTGTGGCTGAACTGTCCGTAAACTGATAGAACAGTCCTAGTCGATTCAACCCATCGGTGTCTAGCAGGGGACGGTGTTGAAGAGTATTCGCTTCGGAATAAAAGAATTTTGCACACAGTACTTTAAGGTATTGATAACCATCATTGATGGAAGCACTTACCAACCCCCTTAAATGGACCCCAGCTTGGATTTACAGGTTATAAACATGGTCACATTTAAAATGTTCCTGATTATAGAAAGTACACCATGATGTTGGTCTGTTTAAGGATAAGGATTTACACTAGCTATGGCTTATAATTTTGGAGTTAAAACTGAAAAATTGAATAATTTAATTTTGGTGTGTACATGGGTCAAAGTAAAAAGTTGCTTTGGATTCAGGTAATCTTGGTGCGATTTTTCCCTAGCCTATGGATTGAAATGCGGAATAGTTTGCCTTATCGGTTAGGCTTAGGTTTCACTTTATCCAACAAAATATGTCCCGTCTAGAATCCAAGAGCCGGCCAATAGCTGTTTACTTTATCGCCATTGTGGTTAATAACCAGCACCTAAATGTCAAAAACTATTCCAAAATTTCATTCTTGACTGAACGAAACTTAACCACACATTTTACAGAATTGGAGCAACTCTTACTTTTTCCCCCTGTACAAACCAAATGGACTTTTTACAGTGTACCCATAATTCCAAAACTATAAGCCACATAGTACAAACGACCTTTTTGGAATCTTTATCAGTGGTGTAAAGTGCCCCCTGACGACTTTGGGCCGTAACAAATTGCAAAATTCATGCAATCAGCCGGTTTTTAGCCCTCGACCGGGAAAAAATGGCCCTTTGCCCCCTGAGGAAACTTCCCAAACGGGAAATTTGCCCCCTCAGAGCATGCAGGCCCGTTACGCCACTTGGTATCCAGACAAACATTGTGTGCTTTTCACAACACAACGGAACATTTTAATATTTTTGTTACCCCCCTGCTGTACCTTGAATCCAAGCTGGGCCATAAAAGGGGTTGGTGCAATTGCTTTCCATCAATTTTTTTGATTATCAATCATAAAGTACTTGTGTACCAAATTCAGTTTTTATCCACATTTTGCACACTCACATGAATCTGGCACACAGCCCCCCCCCCACCCCCCGACGAGTCACCTCTGTACTTTTTCGGAAGGTTATGCATGAAAGAGGGCATGTTGGCGGCCGTACGCAGATAATTCTGGGGGTGCGGGATTTCAAAATAGAGGAACTGAAAAAGTGTACTAACCCCCCAAAATGATCCTTTTTTTGGTCCAATTTTTCTGTCTCCTCGCGCACCATAGACTGTCCAAAATTTTTCCCTTTGGTGATAAGATGGTTGAATCTACTAAAAATGACTTCAATATCAAATCAGTAATTAATATATAAACAGATTTTTGTATTGTTGAAAAGCGTCATTTTGGTTATGTTCTGCTCATTTAGCGGTTAAGTTTCCGAGGGGTTGGGAGTACAATTTTGATTTGTGTTTACAAACAGTTCCGGTAGAAACAATACTCGATTTGAGAAATTGGGTTTACTTTATTTATAAGACGCTTACCGAGGCAAACATCAATTACATATAGAATATAATTTAAATACAAGGAATTTTAAAAGACTTAAATCACAATATATCCATCTCAAAATCATTGGCTACAAATACCACTTCAAATTTTAACAAAAGCAGATAATACATTTAAAAAGCAACAGCATATGTTCAGGTCAAAACTCTGGAAACGAATCTCCAAGAAACGAAAACACTACATCCATATAGTACATGCCAGCCCATAAACCAAAGTAAACATACTTACATTGTATAAAAATAAATGTTCTTTATAAAGCCACAGTTCTTTTATCTATTTACTTTTGACTGAAAATTTACCAAACTTAATCATCACATTGTTCCAACAAGGTGAATATATTATGTTCTTATTAGCTACTGAACTATTTAATCGCCAATTGTTCCCTTAGTATTACATCAACGATTAGCGTTTCACGCTAATTTTCGGAATAAATTATGCAGTCTTTCTCTCTGGACTCGTTGACCAACTTCTTTACATCAGTGCCAAATTCTGGTTCTGACAAAGAAAATGTCCAAATATTGAGCCAATTTTCATAGTATAACATTTTAGTTCATCGCAAACTTTATTCACATTTAGACTACTTCGTAGTCCTTATTTCGTGATTCTAGCACCTTATGTTCTATTCATTGTTCCTTAAGAAAGCTTCTTCACTTGTGAAAAAGTGCAAAACAAGTGAAAAACAACCACCATCTCGTGGTTGTGTTATGAGCAATCCCACGGCCTAGACCACCGTACTGTAATTTGTCCGTTTACGGACAGAAAATACAAAATTCCAAATTACACACCAAGGTTAACGGTTCAGATGATATAAAAATCTCAAGTTCTTTGGGGTCAGTCGGGAGTGGGGAGAGGTTGTGGATTACGAAAATTAATCCAGTACATTTAGTCTAATTTCGTCTCAGCTGCAGCGTGACGATTTGCAAAGTGGAGGGACCACAAGGCGCTTTATCTGAGCATTTTTCAATACTTTACTATCGTTTTCTCATGCTGCTGATTAATCACTTTCAAAAGTTGAGGGCCATGACCCCTTCCCGGTTCCGACGCAGCTGTATTTTCTATGGATATGAGGGCACATGTGGTCCAGTGGATATGACCGCCGACTCATTATCTGAAGGTTACGGGTTTGAGCCCCGCTGTCGCCAGTGTGTTGTGCACTTGGGCAATGCCCTTTACCTCGCTTGCTTCGTCGACCCAAGCGATATCCGGGTAGCTGTTAGGGGGAATATTACAATCTAATTGCTGATAGGATTGTGCGCTTGGCCAGCTGCCGACCTAGGTGAAGCGAATTGATTGTGACGATTTCCTGATGGCAGCGTAATAATGCTAGGCAACAGCACTGTTATCTTGATGAAATGGCGCTTTATAAAAGCCAGTGTATTATTATTATTGATAAACATTTTCATTGAGCTGAATATGAAGGTGTGACCGTTTAGTGACCCCACTTTGGACGACCATACACTGTACACTGTATTTGAAGGAATTCGATGGCCAAATTATTGTTGGATGTCATTAACACATTCAAAGGACAAACGAGACAAAATAAACCATTACTATATACACCTTAGAGCATGGAAAACTGCACTTTATCGTTGATTTTGCCAGGCGACCCCTCGGATATAATAAAAAGATCCCAAGATATGCAGGCATGTGGTTTGTTCAGAAAGTTTATTGTCGCAAAGATCAACCACAATGTTTTTGCACATTTTCAATATGGCGTCCAAGCTAGTGTGGACCGTGTAATATATGTTCGTAGTGTTTTTGTGCGATTTTGGCGAATATGGTCCTGGAGCATATGTTCCTGTAACATATGTTCCTGGAGCATAAATAATCTGGAAAAATATTTTAAGCCAAAAGTGCTCCAGGGGCATATTTGAATGCATAATGCTCCAGGAGCTAGCATATGACAAATATACTACTGGAGCATGTGCATTCAAATTTGACTTGCAACAGGCCCACATGATTCTGGACTCCAGGACCATATTATGGGGCCAAAGTCGCACGAAAGCGTTCGTAGTTGCTATGACCAGTGTGACATTTTTAACGAGCTAATGCTCAGTACTAATATTTTTATTAATATGGAGCTGACTTCGGTTGGAGCGAAACACCGTCCACCAACTCGCTCGTTTTATTATTTTTAAATAGCAAAAATTAGCCGGTTCATGCATTCTAAATAAATGACGGAACAGCCCTGAGGACTTGGGTCACTCCAAGTGGGGTCACAAAACGGCCACACCCTGAATATATTAAAGGACTAATAATAAACATCGTCATTAATGTACTAGACTCATTCTATCATAGATGCATTAACATAACAGACATTGCAAACACATTGGACTCAATCAACACTGCCTAAAAGTAGTTTACTGGATAAAGCATACATCCACTGGGAATGCATGTGATCGTCGGAAACTTAACTAAGTGACATGAATAACAAATCGGACTATAAAAGCCTAAAAGCCTATGTTTTTTGGTATTAATAAATGTTGAATATACATACCGCTTGGACTCCTCGATTGCCATAGGGGTAGGATACCTTTGAACACAAATGGCAAGTAAGAGTATGAATTATACAGTAGGACAGAAGTAGTATTTGATAGTTTATAAGTTGATAGTTTGAGCATCCTATATGTCATCAAATACAAAATTTGGCCGGTTGGCCGCGTATCGTTTTAACTTTTAAAATGGGCGTATTGCAGGTTATCATCAATAATAAGTGCTATATTTTACTCAAGGATAAATTCCAAACAGTTGATTTAGTCCATAGCCGAAATCACCAGATTTTCGGTTTGTTGTACAAAGTTGGCGATTAATTTTCCCATATATCACCTTGAAGGTGTGTACCCTGACTTGGATTAGTGGAAAACCGCCATTATGATTGGAAAATAATCTCTTTTAACCAGAACCAAGGTTTAACGCCGACCTGACTGTTTGACGTGTGACCTTTTTCTTGTTGGATGACGTAATGAGGTTGGTAGATGACGTCCAAAGAGGGTCGCAAATGGGACTTAGAAAATGGGACTTAGAATGGGACAATGTGAAAGTGCTCCAAATGGAGTCTAACGAGGACGCACGGGAGATCCGGGAATCCATCTGGATAAGAAAGGACGGACCTTGAGTCTTGAAACGTGATGCGGGGCCGGGCACATTTTCTAAGTCGCATTTTATGACCATGTTCTGACGTCATCTATCAATCTTATGACGTCATCATCCAACAAGAAATGAAACAAGACGGGTCGTCTGAGGAAGTCCATCGCCCATGATGGACGAAACTGTCAGGTTAGTGTTAAACCTTGGTTCTGATTAAATGAAATTTATTTCCCAATTATATTTCAACGAATTCGAACATGATGAATCTTTTCACTAAACCGCCATTATAATTTCATTACCGATAGTTCATCCACGACTAAACGAAATCAAGTATTTACTTCCTGAAGTGGGCTTGAACATCTAGCTAGATAGGCGTCCAATATGGCCGCCGCAAGGAGACATGTTTTTTAAATGAACTTTAAAGGTGCATTTCGTGATCCCAGCACATTTTCTTTATGATTCACTAGATATTCTAAAAAAAAAAGGTTATTTCCGAAATTCAGTTGATTCTGATGTTGCGTTTTGATGCTATGGGCGTTTTGATGCTATGGGCGTTTAATTACAGAAACTACAAAATTTCAAATTTGCACGCAAGATTAGGCACACGTACAATACTTTGATCGGTTCAGATGATATAAAATTCAATACCTTTGAGGTAAATCGGGGGAGGGGGTTATGGATCACGAAATGCCCCTTAAATTGGCCAATTGTTGGGTAAGAAACGAATGGTATTTTGGGAACACAGCTCCGTAATAATTATGACATTTATTTTTTGCGCATAGGCTCGTTTTTCAAGATAGCTGTGATTATATCCATATTTTCACTGATAAGGGGTATTTAGAGTCAATTTTAAATAATATTAGACCAGTATA
>JAMKCH010016136.1:0-50895 GCA_023653785.1 Ophioderma brevispina
ATTCACTAGCCACCTTTCATCGCTTAACTCTGCGCTCACTTGTCTTCCTCCCCGTTGCTTTCTGCTAGCATAGATGGTAGAAACTTGGAATGGCTGATGACCATCTGGACATCCTCTCCAGTGACACCAGCTTTTGTGCATGGTCTGGATCTCCATACAGTACAGGGATGAGGGAGGCAAGCAAACTGTGTAAGAGACTCCTCTCATATTCATTCCTTCATGACTGCCTTGCTGACTCTTTCCATATCTGAGGTAGTTTCGGGCAAGATGACATTTGATTGGTATCTGTATCCTGTTTAGGAAAAAGAGCGTGTTAAAATTTAGTCATGCTATAACAAAGCAGGGGAGAGAAAGCTGCTATGTAATGCAAGAAATTGACAATATATTCACATTGTCAGGGTCAGGTTTCCTTTTATGGCCTGCTACTGGTATCCTGGTAACCAGACTACCTGTCCCAGGCCGAGTTGTCGGCGGCTAAACAAACCGTCAACGGCGGGGGGCCCATCGTGTGGTGTCGAGGAAATCTGATGAGGAGGGTAGCTGGTTCCCCCGGTAGAATGAAAAAGAAGATCTACCCTACCAGGGTGTCAGCTCTGAGATCTTGGCGGCCATCCAGTGCACATGCCCGCCTTGTAATGGGTGGGCATATTTGCCCAAAAGCTAGGCCCACCGCCAAACAGTTGATTGGCCGTTCCAGGAAGGGCAACCGGGTCCAATATCTAATTTTGCTACAATAAAATTCGCACACAGCATATTGGCTGAGTGTGAGGTGTATCCGGCCACCCAACCAGATTTAAAACTTGGTTAACTAACTAACATTATAACCTTCGCACCCCATTTGTATCATGTGTTTGTTTCCTTTAAAGGTGTCAATGAGAGATTTCACATACATGTCCCTAAAAAATATGAAAATTCTGATATTTGCACCAATGGTAAAGCTTTTTTTTAATCGAAAAATATAATCCCCATGTGAAAGGATTAAGCTGAAAAATAATTATCTTTGGTACAAATTGGTAAATTTCTAATTTCGTATAGGAGCACATACTAAATTTTCAGCAAAAAAGATCATTTTATCTTGAAATTAAGCATATGAAATACCTTTTAGTGGGTTGACATTTACTACGGCACCCACTTTTTTGCCTGCTCCCGTTGAATTCCAGCAGCCTTGATGGAATAAAGTGCAGGGAATACTGTAATTCCGTCAAGGCTGCAGCATTCAACTGGGGAGCCTATAAGTGGGGTCCACAAAATGTCCCACCCCCTCTTAGTTTACTTCAAGGCATTATTAACCAAAGACAAGGTAAGAATCTATTGGCGTCTATCTACACGAAATCACGACAATAGCACAAATATGTGTGCCTCAAACCTCTTGTTGCACCTTTAACACGAATACAGATAAGATATAAAGTAGGAATGAAATGTCATCATTAAAAGTGAAGTGCAACGAGAGATTTGGAGCACCCAAATATTGTGTCGTAATAGTAATTTCATATCGAATCAGACACTCATACATTTCTTACCTTGTGTTTAGATTGTCTTATAGAGAGAAAAAGGGCAATTTTGATTTGCCTTATATTTCATTCATTTAAAACATATGCTGAATTCGTATTGCTCCTATACAAATAGAATTTCAAAATTTTTAAACCAAAGAAACATTTCTCAGCTTATCCTTTCAGATAGGGGATTTTTTTTGAATGAAAGCTTACATCAGGGCAAAACAGTCAGTACTTTCGATTTTTTGAGAGGGACACCTGATAATTTGGAATCTCTCGCTGCACGCACCTTTAAATATGACATAACAGACTCATTTATAGGTAGAAGCAGACTTGATCTGGGACCCTCTTGGTACCAAACTGAGCTAACCAGGCTCATATTATAGGTAGAAGTCCTACTTGATCTGGGCCCCTCTTGCTACCAAACTATCTAACCAGGCTCATATTAGAGTAGAAGCAGACCTGATCTGGACCCTTGCTACCAAACTGAGCTCCCAGGCTCATATAAGTTAAGAACATACTTGATCTGGGACCTCTTGCTACCAAACTGAGCTAACCAGGCTCCTATAAGGTAGAAGCAGACTTGATCTGGGACCATCTTTCTACCGAAACTGAGCTAACCGGCTCATATATAGTTAGAATCAGACTTGATCGGGACCTCTTGGTACCAAACTGAGCTAACCAGGCTCATATTATAGGTAGTAAGCAGACTTGTCTGGACTCTTGCCTACCAAACTGAGCTAACAGGCTCATATTATAGGTAGAAGCAGACTTGATCTGGGACCTCTTGCTACCAAACTGAGCTAACCAGGCTCATATATAGGTAGAAGCAGACTGGATCTGGGACCTTGCTACCAAACTGAGCTAACCAGTTGGCTCATATTATAGGTAGAAGCAGACTGATCTGGGACCTTGCTACCAAACTGAGCTAACCAGGCTCATATTATAGGTCGAAGCAGACTTGATCTGGACCTCTTGCTACCAAACTAAGCTAACCATGCTCTGCAATAAACAGGGCTGCTTAGGAATACACGGCCAATTCGTCATGGAACAGACCACTAGGGCGCGTACCGATGTATTTGTTTAGTTACTCTTTCTCTAGACATGGCTAGCCCTTTTGTAATGCTAAAGCCCACTGATTAAACCTGCAAACACAATGTTCAAAATAATTGAAAATATCAATAATATGAGAGTGCAAAAAATAAATAGCCAAGTTTGTTGTTTAGCAGACAGCCTAATCAAGGCGACTCAATCTGCACATACCTGGCTCCAATTTCTATAGCCGTCTGAGATTAGGTTCCCATGCCAGAGTCTCCTTATGTTTGTAAGCACAGTGATTTGTGTAGCTGTAACGCCAACACTAAGGTCTGTAGACTTGTCTTTATGAACTTGTGATGTCAAGCCTAACTCCTTATCGGGCCCTGGGGGGTAATGATGAATGAACGGTTTACTCTCAACTTTAAAAAAGAGTTTACAGTTTCATAACCTGTAATCAAAATCACAAAGATTTTAAAGTTGTCTTAGGAAGGGGGTGCTGGGGCCACCCATGTCCCCATGGGTAAAAAAAACAATGCTCAAGATCATTTTATGAAATGTGTTAAGTACAGCGGTCTCTTTTTCACTTAAAGTAGGACACTGGAACATTTGAAAAATAGTGCACCCTCAATTTTTTTCAAAATTTATATTTTTGCCCATGGTTGTAAATCTTTTTATATTACATTATGCCTCACCTGAAATGATTAAGACCAAATCAGCATCTTATGGGTAAACGGAAACAATTTTATAAATTAAATGTCGCCGGCCCAAATTATTCAGCAGAAGACGGAGAAAGGGCGAACATTATTTCCCTACAAAAAAGCGACCCCAAGCAAAAAAAGCAGATTTTGCCAATATGCTTTAAACAAATGCGCAGTTGCAAACACTACTGGTTTGTAGTGATTGGTTGTCTGTGGACCTTTTGTGGTTTTATATCAATGAGTAAGAGTCTATGCTTACTCATTAATATAAAAACCGTTATTGATTAAGTTTGAAACTTAAAAATTAGCCTTGAATTTCCTGGCACTGTCTCCTAAACCTACTTTATTAACATCCCTAGGTTCCTGAGCCCAATTTCTGTAAGGGCCTTTAAAAATTCGAGTTTGTGCACCCACCTGGTGATTAATTTTCCAATATAGACCGTGAGGGGGGTCAAACTGTACTAGGAATAGGTAGTTTCCGCACACGAAAAGTGGAACATTAGCGCGAGCAGCCTATGTTCAAAATGCGCCACCATTTTTTGTTTATGAAAAAATGAGAGCTGGATGGTGAATTATAGATAGGATCATAATTTCTAGAAACGGAATGTACGGAAAAAATAAAGTTCTAATCACTGATAGTGGGATTGAAAAATTTAAGGCCAAGATGGCCGTCGATAGGAGGCATGTTTTGTTAAATGTAACTAAAAGTGCCAATAGGTGGGGTAACCTACCCCCGGGAGCTTTTTAATGTCCCATAGTTTTGGATGGTTCCCCTATCCGCGTCTGTTCACCTCTTTTCCCCTTTTCAATCCGAATAGAAACAGAGCCAGATTAATGAGCGATCGCACGCACGATTCCAGGACGTAGGTTAAACACCTAGTTGGAGAGTAAAAAAAAAAAGCGAGAGGCTATGACAAAAAGGTGGACCACCTATTGGAGGACACACTGGTAATAAGTGAAATAATGATCGGACCCCTCCTAGGTGTGCTGAGGGTAAAAGAGAAGTTGATGCGTGAAAGAAAGAAAGAAGAAAAAAAACACAAAGAATGACAAATAGGTTGAGGAAACTGGCATAACAAGAAACAATTAAAGAGAAACTAGTAATCACAACAAACAAGATAACATTTTCCACGACATATTTTATCTATCTATCTGATTATTGCAAACCACTCAAAAAATAGTGACGATGGGAAGGGAAGGTGATTCGAGAGCAGTAGGAGCCTGTACCACCGTAAAAGTCAGAAACAAAGATTAGCACTTGATGTGCTCGATAGAATATAAGGTCACCATATTTAAATGTTCCTTCTACATATAGACGTTTTTTTCACTTCTTCATAAGCATATTCTTTATTTTTACTGGGAAAAACACCTATTGAAGTCCATTCTGAGTAGTCTAAATACAGTCCACCACCCATTTATTGATTTTATTTAATCAGGTTGGTTGATATAAGCTGGTGTCCCCTTGAACATTATTATAGGTCAGGTTAAACTATGTTATGGCCCAAGTAGTAACAAGTTATAGTAACGGCACTCTTTTGGACAAGTCCATACCCCACTTAAGGATTTACATATTGGAAATGATTTAGGGTCATTATTAGAAAGTGTGATTAAGAACGTCGAAAAGATGGGTAGGGATGCTTTTCTTCATGATTTAGTACCCTAGGAAGCGAATATAATCACCGCCATCTTTACAAAAAGCTGTACGTAAAAATATAAATGCCAAATTCTTTTTGGGCTCCAAAATATTTAAATCGTGGTTATTATTTCAACAATGTGCGCATTTTAAGTTCATTTGCAAAATATGCCTCCTTGCAGCGGCCATTTTGGACCCTACATATTTAAACCCCTTCAGGCAGTTAAAACTTGGTTTAGTGTAGTCGGGATAAAAATTTCTCTGGCTAATGAAATTATAATTTGCGGGTTTTTGCATAAAAACAATGGCGAACCATTGAAGGTGGCAGGACACGCTAAATGATCAGCTTTTTGGGGCGGAACCTACATAATCCTAGTCAGGGGACATCCCTTCACGGGATATATGGAAAATTAAATCATGAAGTGGGTGGCAACGAACGGAAAAATAGAATGACGGCGCTTATGGGACTACCCTAATCTGTTTGAGTATGTATTTTTTAGGTGTAAAAGTATCTCTGTTCTTCCAATGGCCTAGGGACTATCATTTGAGCATATGAAGAAAATTTCAATTTGTGAAAAGTGCCAGTGCTGCTTTAAAGGGTATTTCATAACCCCATAGCCTCATCCCCCACCAAACGTACATAAAACATTGAGAGTTTGTATTATACTGTGGCCTACGTATAGTATGTCTGCCTAATTTTAAGTGACAGATCAATTTACTTCTGGAAGGAATTCAATTTTTGTAGTTCATTCATAAATCAACAGAAATTACAACGCAGTTGTCTATGGAGACCTAATACGGAACTTTGGTTCAACGACCATCAAAAGGAATATAATATCACTGGAAAACTTGGAATAATTTTCTCATGGATATATAATTATCATCAAAAATAAAAGTGCTGTGATTACAAAATACTCCTTTAAAAATACCAATATAAATTTAAACAAAACTTAAAAATTCTATGATCAATGAGCTGCAAAAAGCCAATTGGGGGGGATGAAATTTTGAGATCAGAGTTGAAGTGTGCGCCGAATGTAGCAAACGCAGATTGTTGCCACGTGCTCAACCTCCAAATACTGTTCCAATATTGCAGTGTGAACTACCTGGGTTAATTTAGCGAATTGAACCCGGGCATAAGCCACTGAAATTGCTTAAATTTTTCACAGCTGTTAAAAGAGATGCATGTTCAATACTTGCAAAGATACCCTATATGGTCAAAAGGTCACCAGGGGTATAGAGGTCAAAACTGCATACACCAAGGTTTAGGCCCAGTGATTGTTTTGACTGAGTTTAAATTTAATTGGGTCAATATACAAGGTAAGATTAGCAGGGACTTGTTTAAAAAGTTGTGGGGAGATTAAGAGTGTTTTCACAAGCATACAAGGGCATGAGCGACACTGGAACATTTGGAAAATAATGCAACCTCAAAGATTTTTCAAAACTGAATTTTTGCATGGTTGTAAAGCTTTTATATACATTACCTCATCACCAGAAATGAGTAAGCCCTTATAGGTAAATACGATTTTAATAATCAAATGATCAGAGTCATTCATCGCAGACGCAGGAAATGGCATTTAGCACAAGAAACAAAACCACCGGAGTTGATTACATGGCCACCCTCCCCTGTTTGTTCAGTCTGTGACCTTTGTGGTTGTAATATTAGTGAGTATGCGTCTATTGGTATTCATGTAAAGAAACATTTGTTGATTTAAGTTATGGCCTACACTTAGCTGCAACTAGCTGATGTCTTTAGCATTTTTCAATAATGCCCCTCTCTGTTCTTGGGATTGTCCTCTCTGTTCTTGGCATGATGTTAATTGATTTGTGTGGGTAAATATGTGATGTGATCGAGCACGTAAATTGAGTCGGAAGTCGCAATATTGATTTTGGATATAGCCAAACCAAAGGAGAAATGTCTTGTTTCCATTGTTTGGCCACCCTTCGATGATTAGTATCTTTGAATGAATGGTCAATTTCATTGGGGGTTTCAACAAAATGTAGCATTTAAATGGTGCAACGATAACAGCCAAAAGAAGAGAACACAGAAGCAGATTTTTTATTATTTTTTTCAGAGGTGACCGACTTTAGACTATTTGTTGATCACATCACATGATATAGGTATTCTTCCGATGGCTGACTATCATTTGAATATTTATATGGATTTGAATTTCTGACAAAATAGGTTAAAATAACATGGTTTTTTGAATTAAGTTACTAAAATTGCAAAAATTCCCCATTGACTTTACATGCACAATTTAAAATCCATGGAACCACATCAAAATTATTTAATATGAAAAATGCTTATCAGATTCATTTTTGGCAGCCAAAATGGCCAGAGAATTTACTCGTTTTGAAAAAAAAAGGGTGGATATGCCCACCCTACAAAACATTTTACAGATGACCTTTGACTACAGATCTATCTAACACCCACATGTAGTGTGACCTACTAAGGTCATTTTGGTTGTAAGAGTCATCAAAATTGGAACAGGAATCTGGGCAGCAGAGCAACTTGTGAAGATATGACCTTGACCTACAGACTATCTCACACCCGATGTAGTGTGACCTACGAAGGTCCTTTGGTGTAAAGTCATCAAAAATTGGACCAGAAATCAGGCAGCAGAGCAACTTATGCAGATATGGGAAAAAAAACCTCGACATTTGACCACATATATATCCACACCCGATGTAGAATTACCTACTACGTCTTTGGTGCAAGAGCAATCAAAATGAACCAGGAATCGTAACTTATTGTAGAGGAGGGTGTGACATGGATGACAAACGATGCCGTACATACCTACTCTTATTTTGTCGGGCTGTCCACACAGCTGTTTGACCCCATGCAAATTGATTCGTTTTTCTAGAGAAATTTTAAGCAGAGGCAACACAATTTTGACAAATGATATAGGTAGGGACATGCAGAGCTATACCTCGGCCAAAAAAATTTAGAAAAATCCAGTGGTGGGAATCTTCCATATGACTATAAAGGTCATGAATTTGTTATGTTATAGCAACCTCTAGTATGCCCATTTCTTAGAAGACAGTAAAAGTAGCATTTTAAGAAAAAAACTTATTTGCCTGCAATGAAATTTAATCAATTTACACAGAATGTAGTTAAACAGAATAATATCCAAAATATTTTTGGGTCAAAAGTGTGCCGGCCATGATATTTGTGTTTTATCCTTGTTTGTCAAAACCAAATGAGACCCTCAAAAAAGCTATGTCCAGTCCACGATGTCCTGTCTCATGTAGGAATGGTTTTTATATTCCGTGTACTTTAGCTTTTCTGATGTGTTAGGAGCCTTGAAGTCGTCTCATGTAGGACTGTGTTTTGTATCAAGTGCTACTCTTAGTTTTCATTAAATAACAGGGGATCAAAAATGTACACAATACTACCCTAGTGCAATCTCTTAAAGCAATAATGGTAAATTTTTGAAGAGTGCCCCCACTTTTCAAAATTTGACAATGCTAAAAAATGTGTATTTTGATAAAAAAGGCAATTTTGTATTAGAATCAAAATCCCTGATTGTAATTTTAACAGTGGGAGCTGGAAACACCAAATTTATATGTCCGTCATTGAATGAAATGGTGGCCACCTCACAAAATGACCTCTAACATGACCTCTCACTTACCTGCCCCCCGAACTGACGTAGCAACCTAATGGATGAGTGTTGGCATGTACATGGTGCATGTCCTGGCTATTTCATATTGAAAGGAGCTATTTCCAGGAGCTTTTGAATTATTATCAGAGATCCCAATCTTATTATTCTAATTACAAAATTTGATCTTTTGCAACACGGAGAATTTTGAGCTCTCGACATTCAGGTATAGTTTAAACGAGCCAATTATCATGCAAATAGCAAAAATTCAAAATATTTGGAAAATTTGGGAGCACTCTTAAAAAAAAAAAGTGCTATTAATGCTTGAAGTTTTAGAAGAACTCGTATACAATAATACAGCCTAATTTATGGATGTCTGCCACTGTCCTAGGAAACCGCCCATTAATTATGGTGTTTTAGAGCTCCCCGACCCCCTCCTGATTTATCACCAGAGGCACATAATGTGATGTGATCACGCAAAATGAGGTCGGAAGTCGCAATATTGATTTTGAGATATCGCCAAATAGAGTAGAAGATGTCGTTTGTTTCCTATTGTTTTTTGGTGCCACCCTTCAACCTGTCATATCTTTGAAAGTATTGGTCATTTCATGGGGATTTCAGCAAAATGTTACTTTTTAAAATGATGCATACAGCTACATAAGCGTAAAATTGAATCTGACCGACTTCAGACTTCATTTTGTGCTTGAATCGTCTCACTCTTCCCCTTCTGCATATAAGCCATGTTCACATGGTCACAGAACTCCAAGGGTTTGAAACTCCAGAGGTGAAAATTATTCCAATTATTTTTACTTCACTCCAAATTGTGTCCCACACATTGCCGATACTCTGAAATCATCCCCCTGGGCATTCTCATATTGGAGTGTGACCTGAATCACCATACAGAAGCCGTGCTTTCACGCGTGCTATTCAAACACAGGAATTTGTCAACCACGACAACCTTGTGAGGTCACCTCCGTTCACTAATCCTGAAGCTTCCACATGGCACTACACTCCAAAACACTCCGGGGAATTATCGAGTTTGTGAGCTTTACCCCAAGTGTTTTTTGTTTTTTTTTTAGAGGAAAAAACCCCGCTAGAACCCGGATAAAACTCTGGAGTTTGAAAAGCCTGAATGCGTCCACATGGTCAAAACCCTGATTGACACTCCGAGTTTTTAAATAAATCCTGAGTTTCAGCCTTCGCCCAAATGGAATTTGATCCTTGCCCCACAGTTAATATAACTTCCATGTTGTGACTTTACAAGGCTAGCCTGTTTTTCATTTTTCCTTCTTTCAACATCGAGCCAGGGTTCTCTGCACAAAGATGCCACATGTTCTGGAGTCGTTTCGGCGCAGAGAGCAATCGAAAATGCAGTTGAACATTTTGACTTGAGTTTCCGAGGATAATTCATTGTACGTTTGGGCTCCTGCAATACCAGTTTGATAGCCACGGCATTAAACCTTCCAGTTTTTCAACGTGGCAACACACCTGGATTGTTAAAAACGAATCAAACTAGACCTGGGACAGATCTAATTTCCAAGGCGGCCGTATGGTGATCCCCTAGACCCCTTGAGGTGACAGTGACCTTTGATCCCTGTAACTTCACCAAAGTCAGTGTAAAAAAATGTATTTTTACGTGTTTAAACAACTTTACAAGGATCAATCGATTGCGTTCAACTCAATCAAAGCATGTACAAGGGATTTGACCTTTCACCCTATAACGTGATCCCTGGGTCACGAATGGGGTAACTCTACGTGTTCTGTATTTATGTGCAAGAGATTCCACTGACAATTTCAGTCAATCGAGCCTTCTTTGATAGATTTGACCTTTGACCTTGTTCTTTGACCTTTGGGGTCCAGATATTCATAGACCTCTTTATTACTATTAATGTTACTCACTGCAGTAAAAACGGCCTTTATCTGTCTTCTTTAGGCGAGATAAATCCAATTTGGTCTTATTGTTAAGCATTTTTTGGCATAATTGAACTTTTGACCCCCTTAATGACCTTAATCCTGAGTATTAAAAAACAAATCGTGTACCACAATCAAAAATGCATTGTTGACATGCCAAATAAAAATTCTACTACGGATTATTTCTGGAGATAAAAATTCTAAAAATATTGACCTTAAAACCGGAACTGACCTTAAGTGACATTTGACCGCAAAATAAAAATTACCTTGCATACACCAGGTAACATGAATGCAATCTGCATAGTTAGGTCCACTGTACTAGTGTTTGGGTTTTGAGATAACAAAAAAAATGAAAATTTTGGATATTTTTGGGGTTTTGGACCGGAAGTGACCCCTTAAGACCTTTGATCCTGAAACTGGGGACAACCCGAAGACCCTGGCTAGTAACAATACATGGCTTTTGTAATGACGTCACTCTGCTACGTAATTGTAGGACAGCGATTTTTTTGAATTTTTTTACAGTTTTTGGCTTTCAAACCGGAAAGGACCCCTTAATGAAACCTTTGACTCTTATCCCTTTTTTTTTTCGAACACCCTATATGAAGCAAGGGTAAGATGGTTCCTCTGACCCAGTTTGGTTGATATCGGGGTAATGCTGTAGAAGAAGATAATTTGTAACAAAAAATTACATATTTGAGCTGCTGACCTTTGCACCTCTATAAACGTGACCCCTGGGTACCGAATAGGGTCAACTGTAGATTTTTCTGCATTACGATATACAGAGGATTATTCCTGTCAAATTTCAGTTCAATCGGAGCTTGTTTGTAAATTTTGGACATTGACCTTGAACATTTGAACTTTGGGGTCGACACTATCAGAGACCGTCTTCATATAAATTTACATCACTGTAGTAATAACGGGCTTTATTGTCCTCTATAGGCTGAGATAAATCCAAGTTTGGTCTTATTTTTAGCATGTTTGTTGGCAAAATTGACTTTTGCCACACCGTAAGACCTTTGCTCCTGGTATTAAAAAACCTCGTGTACACAAACAAAAAAGGCATTGTTCCAATGCAAAATAAAAAACATACTAGGTTAGTTCGTAGGGAGCTAGAATTCTCAAACTTTGACCTTATTAAACCCGGAAATGATCTTAAAATGACCTTTGACCTCCAAAATAAAAATACCTGAATACACCAGGTAACATGAATGCATTTGCAAGTTTAGGTCACTGTACTATGTTTGGGTTTTGAGATAAAAAAAAATGAAAATTTTGGAAATTTTGGGTTTTGACCGTAAGTGATCCCCTTAATGACCTTTGATCCATGGAACTGTGGACAACCCGAAGAAAATGCTAGTAAACAATACTGTGCTTAATGACGTCACTCTGCTACGTAATTTGTAAGGACAGCGATTTTTTGAAGATTTTTTCACAATTTTTGGCTTTCAAACCGGAAAATGACCTTAAATGAACCTTTACTATATCCCAGGAACACCCTATATGAACCACGGGAAGTGGTTCCTCGAACCAGTTTGTGATATCGGCATGATCTTGTGGAAGAAGATAATTTGTAACAAAAAAAGTACAGATTTTGCCCTGTGCCTTGCAACTCTATAAAGTGACCCCTCGGTCACGAATAGGGTCAACTGTAATTTTTCTGTATTTACGATATTCCCGACGGATTTCAGTCAAATTTCAGTTCAATCGGAGCTTTTGTAAATTTGACCTTTGACCTTGAACTTTGACTTGGGGTCGAGACATCATAGACCTCTTATACTATAAAAGGTTAATCACTGTAGTAATTAACGGGCTTTATCTGTATCTTAGGCTAGATAAATCCATTTGTCTTATTTTTAGCAATTTTTTGGCAAAATTCACTTTTTACCCTAATGACCTTTGATCTGGTAAAAAAAAACCTCGTCGTACACAACAAAAATGCCTTGTTTCCAAGCAAATAAAAAACTTCTCTACGGTTAGTTCTGGAAATAAAAATTTCAAAAAATTATTGACCTTAAAACCGGAAATGACCTTAAATGACCTTGGACGCCAAAAAAAAGTACTGATACAACGATAACATAATGAATCTGCAATTAGGTCACTGTACTATGTGTGGGTTTTGGATAAAAAAAAAAATTGCAAATTTGCGAATATTTTTGGGTTGTGACCGGAAGTACCCCCTTAATGACCTTTGATCCTGAAAATTGTGGACAACCCGAAGCCCTGGGCTAGAACAATACATGTACTCTAATGACGTCACTCTGCTAGTAATTTGTAAGGACAGCGATTTTTGCATCTTTCACAATTTTTGGCTTTCAAACCGGAAATGACCCCCCTAAGACCTTTGACTCCTTATCCCGGAACACCCTATATGAAGCAAGGGTAAATGGGCGTTCCTCTGAACCAGTTTGGTGATACTCGGCGTAATGCTGTAGACGAAGATAATTTGTAACAAAAAATTACAATGTGACCGGCCTGTTGACCTTGGCCCCTATAAGGTGACCCAGGGGTCACGAATAGGGTCAACTGTCATTTTTCTGTTTTTACGAATATACCCGAGGATTAGCATGTCAAATTTCAGTTCAATCGGAGTTGTTTGTAAATTTTGACTTGACCTTAACTTTGACTTTGTGGGTGAGGCTATCATAGACCTCTTCTACTATAAATGTTACCTCACTGTTTAGATAATAAGGGCTTTTGTCCTCTATAGGCTGAGATAAATCCAATTTGGTCTTTTTTTAGCATTTTTGGCAAAATTCACCTTTGACCCCCTTACTGACCTTTGATCCTGGTATAAAAAAACCCGTGTACACAACAACATGCATTGTTCCAAGGCAAATATAAAAATTCTACTACGGTTAGTTGGGCGAATAAAAATCTCAAAAATATTGACCTTATAAAAACGGAATGCCTTAAATGACCTTTGGACCGCCAAAACTAAAATTACCTTGCATCAAACAGATAAATGCATGCATATCTGCAAATTAGGTCACTGTACTATGTTTGGTTTGAGATAAAAAATGTGCAAATTTTGGAATATTTTTGGGTTTTGACCGGAAGTGACCCCTAATGACCTTTGATCCTGAAACTTGGACAACCCGAGACCCTGGCTAGTAACTATTCACATGTACTCTAATGACGTCACTCTGCTACGTCTTGTAAGGACAGCGATTTTTTTGAATATTTTTCACAATTTTTGGCTTTCAAACCGGAAATGACCCCCTTAATGACCTTTGACTCCTTATCCATTGAAACAACATATATGAAGCAAGGGTCAGTGGTTCCTCTTGAAACCAGTTGGTGATATCGGCGTTAGCTGTAGAAGAGAGTATTTTGTAACAGTAAAATTAATATTTGAAGCCTGTAGCCAGTCAAAGGTCGACATTTTTTTCTGGGTCATAGTCATATGACATAAATGCGACAAGTCAGCGTTCATTTGTTGTAAGTCTAGTCAAAATACGACAAACAATGACGGAACTAGAAGCAGTTGAAGTGTTGATAGAAATGTTGATAGAAAGAAAAACGCATCAGAAACAGAAACAAGGTCGCCCTGGGGCCGCCTTGTAAATTGTAAAAACAGAATCATATTGTTAAAAAAAGATTCATATTGTTTAAAAAACGCACATTTCCCACTTTCCCTAAAGAGCATGATCTTGAATGATTGGATAGGGTAAATTTTAAATTAAGTAGCAGTATAATAGTAGTAGTCGTATAAACCAAAGTTTTAAATCCGTTTTTGTCCACCACCAATGAGGTGGCCGGATTCACCTGACAGTCCCAGCAAATACTGCTGTGTGAGATTTATTAGAGCAAAAGTATAATTGACCGGATGCCTTCCTGTCATCAATGTGCTGGATGGCCGCCATTAGCTCTCCAGGCCCGACGCCCTTGTAGGTATACTTATCTTCTTTCTTTTTGTTTCTACCAGATACCAGCTACCCTCCTTATCAGATTTTGTTAGAACCTTATGTGTTACGGTTTAGCCACCGATAATCCGGCCCTGGGACAGGTAGTACGGTTACCAGGATACAACGTAGCCGGCTCTTACGAAAAATCTGACCTGACTTTAATTAATTCAAACTTTGCTGTATGTGTTAAAATCTGTGGACGGCTCTTTCCCAATACTACAATAACTGCCTTGTGGAAAACACTTACAGAGTTTTATTGAACTCAACTCTGCTGGCAGCACAACTCTGTTGTGCTCATTCCAAACAAAATGCTGGGATAGAGCCTTTTCGGTTGTGGCTCCATGCTTTTATCCATATTTTTTGTTACCTCTGTTATTGCTCCATTTCCTTTTAGGTGTTTTATTTTTCATATCCTGTTGTGGTCTTTGTACTTCAGGAAAGGCTGTTCTAAATGTAAATTATTATTATTATTAAACAGCAAAAAAAAAATGGCATGTACTGATGCTGTTATAGTAGAAATGCAGAAAGTGTTTCGATTTCAAAAAAAATTAAAAGCATGCCCATATGCAGGAGGGTGATCAAAAGTCCTCTTTTTCTTGCGATTTTTTCTATAAAAATGTCCAACAGAGAAAACTTGACAAAGATCCACTTTTTGTGATGAGATGTTGAAAAAGGCAAAGGACAATTTTTTAGGGGGTTTAGGTCCACTTTTTTGGTCCCGCACCCCCCTAAATCCGCGTAACGCCCTGATTAAAAGCTACCCTTAGACAGAATCCTCCTAACGTTTTGTCATCATTTTGGATTGAACATCATCCTCTATGATCTCTTTTACGCAAACAATTGAATTACATAGCTCAAATGTGAATACTGAATAGAATGCTATAAGAAAACAAGGCAACTCAGACCTATTTGATGCTAAAATAGTCCTTTGCCGATGTCAGATCACTAAGAGTGACAACTGAACTACAACATTCCCCCCTTTAATTCTGGCCACACTTTCTCAAACGTAGGACCATTAAACTCACTCTACTTAAACCATGCAATGTCCTTCCACCCCTCCACCCCCAAAAAATACATATTTGCACCATTTTTAGGGCGTACTCTGGTACATGGCTGGATTCTTACAAGGGTATAGTCCATTGTGCAGTGATTCCATTTCCCCTCATACATATGATCGGGTCAGTAAAGTAGGCTTTCAGACACTTTCACACGTGACACTTTCTATGTGTATTTCTCATATATCTCCTAATGGGGGGGGGGGTACTCTGGTACATGGCTGGGGGGTACTCTGGTACATGGCTGGATTCTCACAAAGGGTATAGTCCATAGTGCAGTGATTCCATTTCCCCTCATATTAAAAATGATGGGTCGGCAAAGTAGTTCTAGACTTTCCACACGTGAACACTTTCTGATGTGCTTTCTCATAATAGGTATGAGAAATTGCTTAACACATTATACCACTACCGATTGAATCTAAAAACGGGCGCAAAATTGACCAAAATGACCCAAATGTCAAAATAAAATTAAAATGGTGTGAATTTGGGCAACAAATAAATCTGAAATTCATATTTTTTGACATTACAAATCTGAATTGAGATTATAAGCTGAAAATTAAATGCCCGATTTTTATGGTTATCTTGTCGATATTTTTTTGGTTTCTTGGTATTATCCCCTCGTGGGGCTTTAGCAACCTTCGGGAAAATTTTCTTGAACAAACAATACCTCTGATCTCAAATCTATAACTCTCAAAACATAGCTGGCCCGGTTTCAACCGCTGATTAAAATTTTTTAGTATGTGCAGGATTTCAATGGAAACAGCAACACGAGATTTGAAATTAAAATGAACACCCCCACTTTTTACTTACCTTTTTTGGTTGTTGGGGCTGATTGTTGTGTCTCCCAATACGCACGAGGACACCTTGAGTAGTTCTACCTTATTCTCAGCTAGCCAACTTAGACCCCCATACGCATTCCAACGCTCAAAGTGACAGACCTGGGCAAATGATTGGCGATATTTTCTGCTATTTTAGTCCCATCTGAAACACAAAATGGACAAATCTTTAAGTTTGATTTGGAACTTTTTTACATGGTACATTGGCCCTCAAAATACCTGGATCATATCAAGAGTTTTATAACTAACTAGGTATAACCGTCTGTGGATTTCCCTACGTCAACCATGAAGACAGTGTATGAAAACACAAGACCATCTCCCACTGATATGTTGATAATTATTCTTGGCCCTGTGTACGTGCGCGTTGCCTTGTTGCTTGAACTGCATCTACGTGCACCCTAGTGGTGCTCTGTTTTGGCGGGGAAGCGGGCGGAACCTATAACTTGACCAAGAAATTATTAATCCACTATATCTTGCATGGGTCACAATAACCATGTGTTTACATGCCTCAATCTTTCTTAAAAATTACTCGGCTGTCAAACTTTAAATCAGATAAACCTGATAGTAAATAGTCCAAATGTCCATAGAGCAATTTTTTTGAATGCACAAAATCAGAAGATCGAAGAGACTCAAGAAACTTGTACTAACAAATATTGAGCTGCTACCTTTTATTGACAGTCGTTCTCCAAAGCACTTCTCTGGTGCTAATTCTGAGGTTCTCTATTTCCCACAATCACTGGTAACCTCAAACTGTCTCGCAGCTACCGATTAATGGCTAATCAGGGTACGCAGGTTTGTAAGGTTTGTTCATGCATTGGGAATTTTGCATTGGTTTTTCTATTGGTTTCCTATAGTCAAGTTCCAACTAGAATAATAGATAGGACAGAAGGGATCTTGATTTTCTTCAGCAGATTCAAACTGAAAAAAAGTTGGAGTGTACCAGACCCTCATTTTGTGTACCCAGTTATGCCATACGACCATGTGCATCATTGGAATTTGCCTTGTTTCTATTAGTTCCTATAAGTCTAAGATAGATAAGAATAGAAGAGAAGATTGGTTTTTACTTAAGGGCAGAACTCATTAATATCAATCACTAGTGCATTGCTGCCTTCATTTTCTGTCAAGTATTTTTATGTTTAGGAATGTGAGAGCTAGGGAAGTGTGTTCATGTCTTAAGAGACAATTGCCAGAAAAGTTCAAACCCCCTTTTTTGGTAAAACCTGAGTTGTTTGCTATTTAAAATGCTACCAATATATTAATAGCACACCTACAGTGAATAAGCGCAAATCTCGGTTTTTATTAAACGATGATTCACAACAAGAAAATCCAAGGATGTTTTTCTATGAGTGCTGGGGACAGCAAACCACGTTCAAAACTATGGTTTTTTGCTTTTCGTTTCTGTTTTCCCCTTGTCCAATAACACTCCAAACGTTCTCAGTCGGGTTCTAAAAACACTCCAGTGCAAATTTAGAGAAATTAGTACCGTGGGTACATCCTTAAAATCTTCTCATACTCTTTAATTAAACCTAACGATAGCCTAACACCAACAAACTCCATGCAACTGAGAGAGAAATGCACTAAGTCCTGGATGTAGTGTTGCAATCTCAAATCCAAGAACACATAGAGGCACGAAATCGCGGGCCAGGCCAGTGACACCCATCGTACGTGCCCACCCCTGGTTCATGGGGCTGGGGCCCTGAAGGGCCCTGGTTCTCTTTCACCTCTTCTCCTCTTCCTTATTCCCTTCATCCCTCCTCAGATTTATGACTAGAAACAGATTAATATTGGGGTTAATATTGCCTGAGGATATAGGTTTCAAGTTACAGAATAATCCCAATAATTTAACTTTATTTGCTATTGTCCACCTTTTTTTTATTACCGACCGTGGTTGTTCCTAATAAACTCCCCGCTCTAATAAACGCCCCCTAGGATTTGTGGAATAAAACATTTCAAGAAAAATTAAGCTTACCAAATCACATGATTTAATGGCCGAGGACAGTCCATTATTCCCGTATCATAAATCGTGTTGGTGCCAGTTGTAATGTTTAAATTAGATGGACCTTGGACCTCTAGGTGCGAAAACAGCGTCCGTCCCGCCTGCTTATATTATTCGTTTGTATTATTGGCAATCAGCAAAATAAGCGTGTGTAAGGTATTTTTTGCGGACTTTTTGACTTCCCCCATTTTTGACTGTAATAAACGCCCTCCCTTTTTAAAATTGCAAGAACCCGCCTCGGGGCCATTTATAGGAACAATACGGTATCAGCTTCATCAAATTCATCAGATGACCTGTCTTTTCACCAAGGACCTCAAATAGGACTAATTTCTACGTAATGGAATTACCTAATAGCCTCTCTCTCCCCACTGTACCTGAAATGGACTCCGTATAATTAACAAACATTTGATTTGTGACACAATGTTTTCACAACAAAGTTACAGAAAGTGTTCAGGAATTTAAAGAAATAGGGCAAGCGTCCAACAGGCCGCCTTTATGTGGTCAAAGAATAAGAGAGCCATATAATCACCCTAGTGACACCAGATGACCTTTGACTTCCCATCTGTTACCCACATAAGGACACTTGTCGAATGTATAAGCATACATAGTATGAACTTGATCCATCATTGCAGCCTAAAAAGATAAAGTGAATTATCAACCGAAAGGTGTATAGAACCAATATATGCCCGAAAGACCCTGAAACTTTTGACCTCCTCAGCTGTAACTCCCACATAAGAACCCGAGCTCATATATAAGCATATCAAGTTGACTTGATACATCAAGGAGCTAAAAAGTTGTACAAGTGGTCCACCAAAAGGTGTATAATAAAGGTTTGACAAGACAGACAGACACAAAACCATTGCTTACTAAGGTTTTTTTTCGCGTGTATCGGGAAACCTAAAAATGTTGCTTGTCTTCCCAACCATTTTCAGATAAGGTTGGTGGTCAGAAAAACGTTTAAAACTATTTTTCAATAAAACTGTACACCCGAAAAAACTTTTTTTGTCAGATCAAACAGTGAAACACCACAGCAGCCATTGGTTTTGAACAACGTTTTAACCCCATGCAAATTGTCCTTTTATTTTTAGAACAAGTGGTTTTGAAGCATTGTACGACACATTTTAACAACTGATATAATAGGAACATGCAAGCGCTATTATCTCTGTGAAAATCAGACAAATCCATTGTGGAAATCTTGCCATATAGGCCTACGAAGGTCGATTTGTATGTTACCTGGCCCTTTGTCTGTCTCATTCGCAATAAAAATACGTTGGTAAACAAGATTGTTAAGAAAAATCGTATTTGCCTGCAAAGAATTTTGTTTACATTTACACAGGATTAGTTAGTGGCTAATAATCAAAACAGTAGTCAAAACTGTGTCACTGGCAATATTTTTGTTTTATTCGGATTTTTGTCATCAATAAATGAAATTTTCAAACGCCTGTGTGAAACACTAAATCTTGCCAGATTTAACTTAAATCTAAGGGGTAAATTTTGGCCATTTAATGATTTTTATTCATGTTTGTGTTAAAACAATTTTTGAAGTTTCATGAAAAGTTTAATGTTTTGGCATCATTTAAAATGGTAATATCTGAAAAAGAAAAAAAACACTTTTTTCTGAATTGGATATAGGGTCAGTATTTGTTGATACAATCACAACTTTTTCCCAAATTCAAAGACAGGGTCTGTCAATGGAAGAAAAGACAAACAATATTGTTTTTGCCTAAGCCTTTTTCATTACAATAAACACACCATACCAAACCTTTTATGGAAAATCAGTACTATAAATCTTTCCGCTATATCAGACAACACATAAACTTCACTCTGTAAAACTAACCTCTGTTGGTCTTTTTCAGAAAATAGAACAGCGTCCGGGTCAGTTTAACACACCTGCTTTCTGTTGCATGTCACTTAAAGCCAACATAGCCTCGTCAAACTCTTCTATTTCTGCGAATAGCCAAGCAGGGGTCCCCCTGTTTTAAAGACTAACCACAGATGTCCAACCTGGAGACTTCTGGCGTCCTCTTTACAGCAAAGAGCTAAGGCACAGATCACTTTACCAAGGTGTGTCCAAGACTCAATGGTGCTCCATCTTGACCTTCACCGTCTTGTATAGCAGCTCTAAGATGATTTTTGCAGAAATCTGCAAACAACATTTGAGACATCGTTTTGGCTTGCATAGGAGCTCAGAAGACTAAGAGATTGTGAGTTTCTTAATGTCTTTATCAAAAGAATCACTTGAATTAAGCGGATGATGCAACCTTTGCTTCTCGTCATAATCATCCACAGCTAGATCTTTTCCACCATCTTGACCACTCCCACTTTGACCTCCTTCTTGTGACGCCACTCAAGACTTCATCAGCTACATCAGCTACAAAGTCACCCTCCTCAATTCACAGACAGCATTGCACAGTAAGCACCAACAACCATCTTTAATACTCAAGAAAGTTTTTTTTTGCAAAAGTGTTTGACCTCTTTGAAAATCCTCATGCCAGTTGCTAGGATCAGAACTTTTTAATGAACTTGAAAGGTAGCCACTTATGATTGTCGATATCTTGCATGCTTCCTTCGCAAGACTGCTTTCCTTCTCCTCCACAGGCTGACAACTGGAACCCGTAGAGGCTACGGATGTTTGAGGATAACTAAAGCCAGTTGGTTCCAGTCGATTTCTCTAGGGCCTTCTCTTTGAAGCGACTTAGTGTTAATTTAGGTGTGCCATCCTCTGTCACAAAGTTTTTGGATTCCAGCATAATGTAGGTGGTTTGATAAGTTCATAAGCATATCATGTGTTTTGTGGACTCAATCCCCCAGCAGAGGGTTTTTTGGTTTGACCATGTAATCTAGAATAAAACCAAAATCCTAAAATATTCTTAAGTGTTTACTCCTGTAAGATATTTCAATTGAAAACTTTTAATATCCTCATGTTTTATAATATAGTAAGTATGAACTTTGTAGCATTTATGTCTTGCCATTTTCACTGCCGAGCTTTCACAGATTGTTACTGCTATTGTACAAAACAAAACTCTTGTAACAGAAATACTGACAGCAATATTGTGAACAAAACAAAATGATCTTTGCTTACAATATCAGTTCAAAATTCAGTCCATCCAATGGAATTCATAAATAAAAAATCATAACATTTAAAATCAACTAAGCAATTAAGGTTACAAATCAAAGAATTGCACACTTAGATATGACTAACCAGGGGATGTAGTGCCCTAAGAAAACAAAATCCTAACAAAATGGCCGGGTGTCAGGGGGTCGTCCTAGCCCTGGCGGGGTGCAGGGTCAGAGCCCTGGCAGGGTTTCAGGGCCCTGCCCCTAATGATTTATTATTTTTTCAGGGGCTCTTGCCCCCTGAAGCCCTTAGTTTTAGCACTTTTTACATTGAAAAACTTCAATATAGTACTAAAAAAGTTTTAACTGTCAGGACATAGCTCCCCACAATGATTTTGCAGAATCATTTAAATTTGTTTCCAATTTTTTCTTCCCACTGTTTCCTTACTTAATTTGCACTGAGTAGGATCACCAGCATACCTGAAGGCTGGTGAACGTGTTAAATCTCTCAAATAGAGTTTTCATAAAACAAGCTGTCTTATCGTACTTTCTTCAATTCCAATTTTACTTCCCTTGTCCCTGACCTCAGGGCATCATCCGTTAATGTGGCAGTTCGATAAACTTCCATTTTGGTATTTTTAAAAAAAAGCTCAATTTGATATTTTTCGAGCGTGAACACACATGTGATTACACAAAGTTGCAAAATTCCTCTCCACTTGATACTAACTCGACCACAGAGTTGTGGTTTTGAATGTGCTATTAGAAAACATGCACGACTCAAATGGCGCGACCTAGGCACGACCATGTTGACCCTAGGATGATGACGCCCTCTGTTGATGTATTTTCTTACAGAAGCAGAGGGTGAAATACATGTTTCATTTACTTTTATTTAGTAATTTTTAAAAAAAATTTTATGTCCAGATTTTTTCTAGCTTCAAGAAAAAAATCCGGGACAAAACTTATATGTGATGGGACTATATATACGATGGGACTTATATAAAATTTTAGGAGGCTTGCTTAACTTTAATTTCAAAGCAGAATGACCTTTGATATCCTTCTACTGAGAGTCAAGGGATTTTAAGGTGCATGCCTCATATTTTTTTTAACAATGTAGCTTCTTAAATATTTTTGTTGATTGTGATGCTTGATGTGTGTTACTATCAACTTGTATCATAACTAGACATTGTATAACCAATATTGATGTATTTAAATAAATGCATATTGTACAGCTGTACTACGTGAAAAGAAAAAAGTCATCTTATAATGAAAGCTACGAAAAATAACAAACCACCTACCTGCGTTTGCATATCCAAAAATGTGTGCAGATACAACAAGACATGTCTGGTGGCCAACACAGTCTCTTCTACACTCAACTCTGTGATCTTGGCTTTCAGTTGAGACCATATTTGATCATGAAGCAGAGACTGTGGTCTAGACTCAAAGCAGGCTTGTAATGATGCACTAAATGTGGTGGTACTTTGTAGTTTTTTCATGAGTGTCTTCTGTAGTGAGTCTGACGGAGGCTTCTGTAAAAATTGGAAAAATAAGATTTGGTAAGGAGAGAAGTCTATGGGTTCTATTAGGTGTGTGTATAGACTCTCACAAAGTCTTGAAGGTGCTCGTTACGATCGTCTTTGGGATCCCTCGGCCTACCCGGAAGTAGTGCATATTTTGATATCAGATGAAAGATCTAGATTTCTCATTGTCATCCTGAAATTTCAACCTTCATATCCATTTCTTTCATTCTCTCAGGACTCTAGGGCCCTTCGATAATACACCTATACCTTGCCGATGGTCTAGTACCCATGACCTCTCGGCTACCTTGACCTCTCACCATTAAAGGTGTGCAACAAGAGATTTCACATATCAGGTGTACCTAAAAAATCGAAAGTACTGATATTTGCCCTGATGTAAAGCTTTCCATCAAAAATATCCCCATCTAAAAGGATTAAGCTGAGAAATGCTTCTTTGGTACAAAAAATGTGAAATTTCTAATTTCATATAGGAGCAAATACGAAATTTAGCCTATGTTTTATATAGAAATATAAGCAAATCAAAATTGCCTTTTTTCTCTCTTTTAAGACATTTCTGTAGCCAAATACAGGGTGTCCCAAAAAAAATGGTGCAAGCAGATAAACTCCGATTTCTCGAAAATTGCTGAAGCTGTGAATTTCATTTTCACGGAGGACATTAATTATATTCTTTTGTATAAATTGTGCAAATCCCATGACAATCCACCCACTTAAGCCAGAGATATGACAGATTATTAAAGGCCATCTGTTTTTCACCCATTCCAATGGGATTTACACAGTTAACATCACTTGTCCGTTCTGCTGTCGGATGAGCAATTTCCAACACATTGAATGTACTGCTGTATTCATGGCATACCATTAAATATTAACAACTGAGGAACAACAGAATGCACACAATATTAGTTTTTTAGATTTATTAAATGGCAAATAGGCTATAAACACGCATTCTAAATAATTATGATCAGCACAACTTATGTCTATTTTTTCTCTACTTGTGCTGTTTTCACGATAAATAGAATTTTTGCTGAATATATAAATTTGTAATCTAAGTGTGTGTTTGAATATCAAAGTCACATTTCTTTTACAAGAAAAGAAATTAAAATAGCTTAGTGACATTAAAGTCGTTTGCTCGGAATTGCCTGTTTGCTTGCCATCTTTTAACCAGACCCAAATGTGTAATGTCACAACAGATACCAGTACGTTTTTCTTGACGTTTATCGTCTTTGTGAAGAGTTTATAAATTTGGAAGAATGTGCCATTCATTTTCATTGAACTAAGCTAAGAGGATCACACCTGTCATTTATTAATTTTGCTGCTTTAAAAATTGACTTGAATCTAAAATTTCATAAACCCCCATTGGATTTTTAAAATCTGTAGTCAGGTCAGGTTTTCTTTGAGGCCTGCTACTGGTATCCTGGTAACCAGTACTACCTGTTCCCAGGGCCGAGTCGGCGCCTAAACCGCTCCCCATGGCTTTGTAAGGAATTGAGGAGGGTGCTGGTTACCCTGGTAGAAGAAAAAGAAGATTCTACCTACAAGGGCGCAGCTCTGGAGAGCTAATGGCGCGGCATCCAGCACATGCTGCCTTGCATGTGGGCAAAGTTGCCCAAAGGCTAGGCCCACCGCCGATTACTGTGGATTGGACGTCAGGAAGGGCATCGGTCAATTATCTTTTGCTCCAATAAATCTCACACAGCAGTATTGCTGAGTGTGAGTGAATCCGGCCACCTCGTTTACGGCGGACAAAAACCGGATTTAAAACTTGGTTCTAACTAAATTTACCTACACTACCCCGAAATTGACTATTTCAAAGATAACCTATGAAATAATATTTTCGGCGTCAGCTTAAACAGTTATTAATGTTAGATATATGTAAGATATTTGGGAAGAGAAAAAAGGGAGAGACCAAAGAGGAATTACGAACCAGGAAGATACGCGAAAAGGTGAATAACTGAAACGGCACACAACAGCCCCCCCCCCCACACCACAAAACCCCACCCCCCCCACCCCCCCCCCCCCCCCCCCCCCTTCCGGCAGTTTTTGAGAAATCTGAATTTTTCGGCTTGCACCACTTTTTTATGGGACACCCTGTACAAGGTAAGATATCTATTAGTGTCTTAACTATATGAACTGATTTATGATGCACAATATTTGGGCTGCCGAAAAATCTCTTGTGCACCTTTAAAGCTACGTAATTTTTTTCCCTCAAAAAAAATCGCAATAACAGGTGAGAGCAAAATGTTCTCTCCATCAGATTGCCGTGAAGTCTGTGTAAAAAACCCATTTTTCTAAGAAATCAAAGCACCAAAAATAGTTTCTAAATTTCTTTTCTTTTTTTTTGTGTCTTCTCAGGAAACCATAAATGGTTCTCTAAAACAATATTAGACCCCCACCAAAAATTTTTGAATGGCGCCCCCCAATTTTTCACAAATTTGGAGATTTTTACACGGTTTGATTGGTAACTGGCTAGTAAAAACTATTCTTGTGAATGGTTAAGCTCGAAAAAGTCTATGTGTCACAAACGAAGGAATTTTGTACATAGATAATTATTATCGGGCGATCCCCGATAATAATTCAACCGGTGCTGGAAACGGCCTTCCAATGTGAAATAGCGGGAAATAGCGTCAGGTACGTGTCTACGCTTATTCATTAAGTTGTTTAAATAGTTGGGCAGTCAGGTTAGAGGTTATTTTCTCGAGGTGGAACTATTTCATTATGGACGGGCATAAACGGAGCATTTTCCAGCTCTGCCGTTAAGTCCAATCGGGATCCCAATTCTAATTACAAAATCGCTTATTTGTGATAAATACGCATTGTTAGCATTCTCGTTCGCAGGTATAGTTTCATAGACAATTACCAACGGAACTGTGCAACATATCAATGGATTTGAAAATTGGGGGCGCTCTTTCAAAAAATGTGCCAATATACTTTCCGAAACAAAAAAGTTTCTCAATTGTGATAAAACAAACCAGTTTTGATCCTATTTAAAGAACCTGTTTTGGTTCAATTTTGCAAGAACCTTAATTGAGTTTCATGAGTGTGAGAGAGGTTCTTTAGAGAACCTTTAAAATGGTCAGGGACATTTAAGAAACACAAAAAAAAAGCTCTTGAAAGAACTGAAAATGGTCTGGTATCATGTTTTAGAACCAAAATCTAATGCAGGTTCTATGGATGGCATTCTCAATTGACAAGATATCTGATACTGAGAAAGTGTTAAACATAACACATTTAGACTTATAATTCTACAAGTTCACCGAGTGATCTTATAATAACATTAAACCTATACAAGGTATAGTTATAATTATCAATAACAATCATAAAAAACACACTCTCAATTACTACTGCTTCTTTTATATTTAATTACAACTGATATAATGTTGAAAACAAAAAAAAAAAAAAAAAACAGACGAGGTTGCCCCTTTAGCAACTCTGACGATGTGTAAAGGGGGGGGGGGGAGCGGGCCTATTCTAAACACCAAACCCGCAGGGTCCCTGATAATTAGCCTTAACGCATGCAGGTACATCGGGCTTATCTAAACCCCGAACCAGCAGGGGGTCATTTCTTAGAAGTTAATGTCATGCAACCATCTGCGAAACCCCTCACTGGAAACATGGCAGTAAACATAGTGTCATCTAGAATAAGAAGTATGGAATTTTTCTACAAACCTTGGCGCTCTTCTTGACCCTGTAATCCCTATTACTGTACTTAAAAAGTCTTCTGACCATTTCTGCCCTTTCCCTTGCTGGGTTTTTTTTTCCCGTCAATATCAATATATTGTTGTAACGCAGACAGGTGGCAGGGGATCAACTTGCTGGTGTAGGATGTTAATTGACACATTGGTGATGTAAAGTAGCAATCAAATTGTGTTGATATTGGAAAAAAAAATATAAATCTTTACTCTTTTTGATTTGCTCAACCAGAAAATAAGATTTTCCATGTTTGCTACAAGTTTAAGTATCCTACATCCTCAAAGTATAGGCCCTAAAGCAACCTAATAAGGACAGAATCTGATATTTTAGTTATACTCTGCATACGGACCTAAAATCAACACACAACGTATGGGATTAATTTTTGAACACTGCTGTTGTCCTTTCTATCAATTTTTCGTTTGAAAAGAACTTATGAGAATTCTAGAGACTTATCCTGCAATTTGAAGCATTCTGGCAAAATTTCCCCCCAACTTTTGGGTAGATCACTGATAGGTCTTTAATATGGTCACATGTGTTTGGAGTTAAGAAATAAGAATACTAAAAATGGTCATACTTGAAACCTTGGAAAAACAAAAACATGGCTGGCATTCTGAAAGGGAGTTAACTTTAGACCAGTGTTAAAACGGGTTAGCTCCTACCATGAGTGGAACTTTTTGCTCAACATATTCAAAAAACAGCAAGTAAATTGGTGATCCACTGGCAAGATGGCAGATACACAAGTGGTTAGTTGGCACAGTTGTCAGTTGCAGGGCCTCCAAAATTCAATAAATTGTTCTTAATGGAATAATTATAGGAAATTAGCAGTTTCCGAAAATGAAGTCTAACCAAAGGGGAACATGACCGCAAATGCCCTTTTGACATTGGTATGCTGACCTTTTACTTGGTTTGACCTGTGACCTCACAACAATGAAGGACCCATCTTGCAACCTTTTGACCCATGCTAGGTTGTAATTGACTTCAACTTTTCAAGACCACCATAAAATGATAACCTAACCAAATCGGAACATACCTCAGTTGACCTTTGACCTGGTCCATGGACCTTTGACATCATCCACATATGAAGGAACCCCCCATTGCACCTTCACACAGTTTGGTTGAAATTGAACTTAAACTTTTCGAAGGAGAAGCGAAAACGAAAAAACCAACAAACTGGAACCCACACACACAAAACCACGACACACACCTACACATCGGATATGCGCACCCCCCAATATCCCCTACTGCTTTTAAGCCAGGGGATAAAAAGTGCTGAACGGGTGAGCTGGCTTAGCAGTTAGGGTGCTTGCCTGTGGCGCAAATTTACCCCAAAATTCCCGGTCGAAGCCGGGAGAGGTCTGCGGGGATTTATCCGGGTACTCAATTCTGGATTAGATCTGTATACAGCTATTGATTAAATACAGAATAATGCTCTCCTCCATGGTTCACTTGGGAATGGGCAAATGAATCATAAAAAGCTCCCCTCGACGGAGGGGATGTTAAGCAGTCGGTCCCACGTAAGAGAGTCAAAACTGTACATGTATCACAGCCAGTGCGAATAAGAGTAGGGTGACAACCTCTGACTGTTCCCAATGCGCCCCAGTCTCAAAATGTTAGGAGCATCCGTATCATGGATACCCCCGGCCCCGGATCAGCTTACTCAGTTGAATAAATCCTGACACCACCACAAGCTATTACCAATGACTTGTGGATATGCTAAGAAGACATAGCGAAGGAAATTGTATATCCGATATACCATTTTAGCGATACAGCAATTATGCTTATTTAATTAGATCATTTGCATACCTGAGCCGCATATATCACACACTTTCAAATGGCAAAGAAGATGGGCACCATGATAGGCTTTCATGCAGTGAAGGAATTTTGCGTATCCAATGTATCGTTTCAAAAATAGAGCAATTACGCCAATTTATGCATATTAATTAGCTCATTTGCATATGTAGTTTCCCCGAAATACACCCAAAATCTAAACAGGTTGAGAACTCTTCAACCCGCTTCCTTCCACCAAGTTACGCCTTACAGAACTCAAGATAACTTGCATACAAGGCTTGCGGGAAAATTTTCTTAAATTATGCAAATTAGATACTTAATTAGCATATTTTATGCCCAAAATCTAATCAGGTCAAGAACTCATCAACCTGCTTCTTTCCACCAAGTTACATCATTGTAGCCCTTACGGAACTCCAGATAAATCGTATACAAAGTGGGTTAACATTTTATCACAGACGAACGAACAGACGGATGGACACTGCTCATTCATAGCCCCCGTTCCGAACTCGTTTGGCGGGGACAAAAATGCAAATATATGCCAAAATGTCTAAAAAACAAAATTGCCCATGAGAAATATAGTGTGTGCTGAGAATTGGTATAACCACATAGCTACTCCGCGACAGTGCAGACAGCTGTTGTGTACACTATCCATCTATGCGGCCAAAAAAACAACATAGAATCCTGGCCGGCGAGTGCACATCTATAATCGTATTCTTTAATTCTGGGACACGGCGTACGCACAGAGAGCTTGACACAAGCGTTCATGCATTCAACTTACGCACGATTACGCCCTACTGCGCCCTACATTAAACGCGCCATATTGCCGTTGTCAAGGGCATTGGAACCTATGCTTCCAAGGTAAGGATACGCACATACGCGGTGTTTTGGTCGTTCGTGTCCCAGAATTAATGAATATGATTATAGTGGGTAGGTAATCCATATCTACTCGGTGGTAGCTGCATGGTAAATACCATGAAGATATTGACCGTGCGTGTTAGATTCAAATAATATTTTGAAATTAAGGTATGTTGGTGATGGCCTTTCCTACAAAACACAGCAAATCATACATTGTAATTGGGTTGGATACTTGGAACTTCATTTATTACATTGTGTTTGTTATAACTATGACATCATTGCTCATGCCACAGCAAAAGCAGCAATGGCATTAAGCCAATATCTCAACTAGGCACTTTTTGAATAGATAGATATTGGTGCACAGAATATCAATTGCAGTATCAATTTTACTTTTAGACTAGTAGTAGACTAGTAGTAATGGTGAAGTAGTAAAACCAAAGTTTTAAATCCGGTTTTGTCTATGCGAACGAGGGTGGCCGGATTCACCTCACACTCGCAGCAACCGCCCTTACTCCCTCCTTCCACTTCACCTGATTCAATGCATCCTCCATCCTCAACCCAACCCTCCTCTCCTCCTCCACTTGCTTCTTCCCAGTCTTCTTTGGACATCCCCTCCTCCTCAAACCACCCACCTCAAACTCAAAAGCCCTTCTTAAAACATGACCGTCATCCTTCCTCAGCACGTGCCCATACCAATGTACACTATTCGCCTTCGCCAACCGGTCCACCGCCTCTTCCAAACCCAATATCTGCATCAGTCTTCATCCTATCCATCAACTTCACACCACACATCGCTCTCATCATTGCCCGCCCTCTCTGTCCTCCTCAGAATCCCCATCTCAGATTCCAATCCCCATTTAGAGTGCATCAGCATAATCCCCTTAAAGGTACATTTTGTGAGCTGACAGTGCACTTTGGCAATACAAGTCCAAATGTCCACTTTACAGTGTCCAATCGGTCACCATGTTATATTTTCTGTCTGTTTGTTGGCTACAGGAAAATTGTCTAATTTCTCCATTATAATTTCTCACCTGAGTTTTGGCATGAAGCTTCTTGAATGAACCTCTCTAAAGCTACTGGAAGCAAGGCACTACACGGCAAGGCAAGATCTGGCCACAGGGTCTTCCAGTGACTGGACTCTGTGGATTTATCACAGTCGGTCTGTACACTCGGATCCATGTTAATATCACTTACTTCTGGTATATCTGAAAATTAAACAAAAAAAATATTTATGAGCCAGTCTCTATTTCCACGGCACAGTACAGTTGATTTCATTTACAAATGTATTGAAAAAATACACCCTCTGGTTTTTTGGTATGATTTATGGTACCCAGAACAAGGTCAGTAGCTCTCATTCACCAGTGCATTTAGAAAATTTGTTGTTGGTTGTTTGGGTATGATATATGATAATATATGGAAATATCTCGGAGCCTTTCCTCGTTTCAACAGGGGTACTGCAGGGAGATGTATTAGCTCCCTTTATTTTCATTGTGCTGATAGACTACTTGCTGCAAAAGGTAACTAAAGATACAGATTCCGGATTGAGCCACTCCATGTTCAGTCCAGTGGTATCCACCAAATGACCTAGATTTCGCTGACGATATCGCCCTACGGGAGTCCTTCATCCCTATAGCTCGGCACAGGGGTGGGTGAGTCTAAGAACAGCCTGCAGTCTAAGAATTGGGCCTTATCATGTGCAAAAGACAGAGTACATGACTACCACTGCAACCCACTTCCACTGCTTAAGTTTACGGCGAGTGCATCAACCAGTGCCAATTCAATATCGTGTTGTATGATTGCTTCCAGTTCTAAAGACCTTAACGGACGAAAAGCCCTTGCCTGGTTCCATCTTTGGAAGTTGGAGTGTGTATGGGAGAAGTCAACGTATACAATTGAATGAAGTAGCCTCTTCACAAAACATGCGTGACGTATTTTTGTATGGCTGTGAACTTTGGGTGCTGACAAACAATTTGGAGAGTAAGGTCAATTCTGTCGCAACATGTTGCTACAGGATCATGCTGAACGTCAAGTGCATTGATCGTGTCCCAAATGCCAAATTCTATGTGCTACAGGTACTGACCTCAGATAAACCAATTAAGACTGAGACGCTTACTTTCCTTGGTCAGAGTCTAAGGATCCATAGGAAGCTTAGTTGGTTATATGCTTTCTACATACCGCCGCATGGCAAGAGGAAGCCAGGCCAACAGAGAACATCATATCTCTCCTACATCCAAAGCTCTTGGGGGATACAAACACAGTTGCAACCAAGGCTATCTCCAACTTGGCCCAAAACAGAAGTGACTGGAGAACTTGCGTCGCCTGCCTGTCAGTCGACTGATGATGATATGATATGATACCAGAACACATAGTTCATTCATACAATGCATGTACAAGTACAAAACATTGAACTGTGTCCTTGGTAGATGGGCATATTGCAGTTCATCGTTGTCTTGACTAAATGTCTTTCATAAAGGTCCATGGACATGCTTTAACATACTTATAATACCACCAAAAAATGGTTTTCATGCCATATTATGTATTGGTATCAATGTAAGATCTGCCTGAAGCATAATTGAGAAACCGTATATTTGATAAAAATTGGGCATATAATTATGTGTTTTGGACAAGCTTTCAAAGGAAATTCGCAAAACGAAAGTGATTTATATCGCGCTGGCAGCGATGACCCGGAAGTGAACGCCCGAGTACAATACGCGATATGCGTAACGCGTCATGATCGTCACCGTGCACGGATGGGCGCGATTGCACATTCGTACGTGTTGTATGGTTGTATCATTTGCATAATTTTTCTTGATTTGGTGCCTAATTAAATTCGATAATAATGTGCTGTATTGTCGACGGCTGCCCCCAGCGGCGACCTGTACCGACCTGGGGGGGGGGGTGTGGGGGAAATCAGACAGAATACTTTATTCAAGTTCCCCAACAAGAAACCGACAAGGAGAGCTATCTGGAATGTGCGGTGCGGTTCGTCCACGTGTGAGCTTTGTTTACAAACTTGTTCTCTGACGTCATAACGGGGTCACATCCAACTCCAGCATCTTTGATACGCGTTCGCGAAACAGGAGAAGGGCACTGTCAGTTTGGGTATATTTTATCCTGAAATTTAACACTTTCCTGATGTTCACTTTTTAAAAACTGTGTTTCTATATGCTCAGGAATACTGTTGAGGTACGAAAATGAAGAAATTAAGAAGTCTACTCAGCCGTGTTCATGAACCTTTAAGATCCCAGTAGATCTTTGCTGGGAACTCAATTCTGGATTTAAAGGCGCTCCTTTCCGATTTGTCTACATGTTTTCTACTTTGATATGGAGTCCCTGACACTTGTTTTGGTGACCACCAATTACCGTGGGAAACAAACTTGCAGTTTTATGCAGAGCGATATCATAGGTGCACGCCTTGCACTACTGTGCTAATATTGTGGTTAACCATTAAAATGGCAGTTTTTTTGTCAGTATCTGGGAAAGAAATGGATTTCGAAAATGAAATTTCAGAGACAATGAGAAAAATACGGCCTTTCATCGATATCAAAATTGATACTACTTCCGGTTAAATCAGCAGGTCCCAAAGACGATCGGAAAACACACCTTTAATTTGTATGAAATCTATTGATACACTCTGAGAAACCTGTCCTTGGTGATGAGCATATTGCAGTTCATAGTGTCTGGACTAAATGATCTTTCATCAGTCCCGCTGTCCACTTGCGGGTGCTCAATTCTGTATTTAAAGGTGCACTTGTTCCACTTTTATGTCTATTGTGTTTCTACTTGACGGAGAGCCTGGCACTTGCCCATACGCCCCATCAAGTACCGTGGGAACACACTTGCGGTTTTGATGGTACACCAATAATGCACATGGCAAGGCCCTATTCAATACTGTGCTAATATCGATGTTTAACCATTAATTTTTCGGGATTTTTTGTTTAATTTGGTAATGAAAGATTTGAGAGCCAAATTTCAGGACCGACAATGAGCAAATACGGCCTTTCATCTGATATCAAATTAGATACGTACGGTTAAATCAAGCAGGTCCCAAAGACATTCGGAACACGCACCTTTAATTGTAGATTTGTAACACTCTGAGAACTACCTGTGTCCTTGGTAGATGAGCATATTGCAGTTCATAGTGTCTGGAGTAAATGGTCTTTCATTCAAGTCCCAGCAGGTCCACTTGCTGGGTGCTAAAGTCTGTATTAAATTTGTATGAAATCTATTTTAACTCCTGATATCTACCTGCTGATTGGCTACAAAGAAGGCTATGAGAAATACTGTAAGACTATGAGATAGAGCCAATCAGCACCATGGTAAGAATGGTGGTAGGGTTGAAGAGGATTTGAGCTTAAAAATTCTATAAATTATATGTCAATTGGTTGCTCAAATGACTATAACATGTAAAAGTGACCAATCAGAATAATTACTTAAGAAGACTAGTGAGGGATAGAGCCACCTAGCACCCATGGTAAAATGGTGGTAGGGTTGAAGAGGATTTGAGCTTAAAAATGGGGGGATAAGGGTAAACATTTGTAAACCAACCTTCAATGTGAAAAGATTTCACAACTGTTTGGTCTCCGTGGAGATGTTGCTGTTTCCTTGACGACTGCCCTGCAGCCACACAGTCAGCCACTTTGTCATTGTAAGGATGTGGGTTCCTGATGGTTTTTTGTTAAGCTCTCTGGCAAGAATTCACCACCTCTGGTCGATCACTGAGGTCAAGGGTCATGAGGTGGTCCAACCAAATAGACACTTCTGTTGGTGAGTGCTCAAATAAGCAAGTTTCCAGTAAGATCTGTAGTATAAAGATTGCTGTGTGAGTGTAAGAAGGTCATCAGTGTAATAGCTGCCACGTGATACCTCTATGTGCTGCCATGTGATACATCTGTGTGCTGTCGTGTCTTAGGATGACTCTTACTTTATCTTTCCTTGAGTCAGTGGCTCTTGAAATGGTTCTTCTGCGATACAGTCCACCCGGATAACCATTTCCAGAGCCACTGCCAAAAACTTGGCATAATAGTAATGTTTGATGGGAATTTCTAACAAATAGCAGCTATTGCACTTGCAACCTTTTTGCACCCACACAACGAGATGTTTATAGTCATTTCTACAGTGTGAATAGTTTTACAAAGAGCTAATAACTTGATGGGATACAAAGGATTTACATAACACATGAAAATGTTCTTGTAATTTGATTGGTGGATACTACATCATGCGACATATTATCCTGGCTAGTTACCCAATATTTCACAGGAGGGGGAAAGTTCCATCCCAAAATAGGCTATTTTTTATCATCAAAGGGAATTAGTAAATTAAACTGAACCTGTGCCCTATACCAGCACCTTGCATTACCCATACCTTGCAGTGATTGATCTAACCTGACCTTTAACACCACACTCATCAAACATGTCTATTGCAACATCTTGATATTTATGAACCAGTGCTACCCTGTTATTGGCCATTAGTAGGAATGTACAAAAAGAACTTTGACTACTTTCTCGCATGCTGAACACACAGGAGCAGTGATGCGTGGGGAAGTTGTAAAAATATAGCGTTCACCCAATGCATGTGTCGTCTGCCATCGCAGTTTGTGAATGGGGCCAAAGGTCACATGAGGTCACCAACATGCATGTGGGTCACTACCCAAGTTCCACTGAATCCAAGTATCATGAAAATGTGCGCACATATATGGAAACAGCTGGCATTTATGTTTAGGGTTAACATTTGGGTCAACATTTTTACCACAGACACACACACACACACACTACCAAAGCTTACTATGTGCCATCTTGCAGATGACACAAAAGCTACCTCATGGTCCTACCACATGGCTCTGAGGGAAGCAATGGAATATGTTCACTTTCCAAGTTCATTTCCTAAATATTGAGGTGTAGTAAAACAAATACAACATTACTATGGTGTGATTTTTTTTTGTTATTTTTTTAAATTTTATTTTATTTTTTTATTTTTGTCACTTCATTAAAAGTTTTTGGCGATAATATTCACGCTGAGAGATTGTATGTGTATCCATGAAAATCAATGCGATTTGAGACTAACTTTCAATGGATGGCCTCTTCTGAAGATGTTTGCCATTCATAAGATTTAATCCATTCTTTGATGTCAACCAGTAACTTATTGATGTGCATACTTAACATGTTCGTATGGCATTGGTACAAACAAGAGAGCACGACTTATTGTGACAAAAGTACCAAATAGTCATAGAGGCTAAAGACGGAAGTCAGTATTAATCTAACAAACTCCTGCATCTTCTACAAATAGTCGGACAACCATGCTGATCATCAAAGTTTACATTTACTGAATTAACTCATAGAGGAGAGGATCATAAAATTCATTTAAAATAATATACAATTTTTTTGAGCTGTTATTCTGCCAATAACACAACAGTTGACCCACTTAATAAGAGTCTTCGCTGATACATCTTGCTTTTAAGGGGCGGAATTTACCCATTGGAGGGTAAAAATCAAATATGCAAATTACAGTTGAGGTGAATAATACCTTTCTGTTGCTTTTGTTATTTGACGTCCAAATCGGACAGTGAGTTTCTGTTCAAAAGTTATGGTCGAAAATGAACTTCGCAGATGGAAATTTCCCATGGTATTTCTTATGTATTGTATTGTTTTTCTCAAGCTGCGATATTTAATTTTCCACTTTAAAACTCATATCTCAAAAAGTAAATGACTTTTGATCTCTAACTTCCACAATTATTTGTTGAAAATTCAAGCAATTACTTTCTAATTGATAACAAGGGGAACTCATATTTACGCGATACGTAAAATAATCCTGCAGAATGTCGCGATCACTGACATGCGAAAAATGCAAAATACACACCCCACCCCCCTCCCCAACACCCCCAAAACCCCACCCCCTCCACAACACCCTGCAAAATCCTACCCCCTGCCCCATGATAGGCTTGAATGCAGCGCAGGAAGGAAATTTTGATTATCCAAGAACTGGGTCAAAATATAGCAATACTGCTGATTTTTGCATATTAATTAGCTCATTTGCATACTCAATTTGCCCGAAATAAGCCAAAATCTAATCAGGTCGCGAACTCTTCAGCCCGCTGCCTTCCACCAAGGTACATCATTATACGCCTTATGGAACTCCAGAAAACTTGTACACAGGCCTAGCAGGAAATTTGTAGTAAAATTATGCAAGTTAGATACTAATACCATATTTTATGCCCCAAAATCTAATCAGGTCGATAATCATCAACCCGCTTCTTTCCACCAAGTTATATATTGTCGCCCTTACGGAACTCTAGATAAATTGTATACAACGTGGTTAACATTTTTATCACGGACGGAGGACGACACGGACGTGCTCATTTCATAGTCCCCATTCCGAACTCATCAAGAAAGGAAAAAAATAATTAATTTTGCCAATTGTGTTCCAAAGATCCCCCTAAATCAAGTTCCCACAGGACTAATGGAAAAAGTTTGGTTCAATGCATAGTCCAATTGGTAGTTAATTTACTGTTCATCCCATTCTCTAAGATAAATCGTTTTTGAGAAATCTGGACACCACAATGACATATCGTTAAAATTCACTTTAGAGATATCGGCGATTTAGTCTAGAAACACTGTTTTTTTAAGTTTAGTATATTTTCGAAATGCTCTTCCACTTTTATTATCAATTATAAAGTGCTGGAATGTTCACAAATAATGTGAAAGTTAGAGATCAAAAGCTCATTTACTTTTTGAGATATGAGTTTTTAAATTTGAAAAAATTAAATATCGCAGCTTGCGGAAAACGATAAAATACCTAAGAAATACCATAGGAAATTCCATTTCGGCGCCGAAGGTAACATTTTTGACCATACCTTTTGAATGAACTCGATTGACGTCAAACAGAAAGCAACAGAAAGGTATTATTTACCTCAGCTGTAATTTGCAATATTTATTTTTAGCCCTCCAAAGGGGTAATTCCACCCTAAAAAGCCAAAGATGTAGTCGAGAAGACTACATTATTAAGTGCAAATGTTGTGTTATTGCAGATAAAAGCTCAAAAATGGTATGATTAATTTTAAATGAATTTCATCATCCTCCCATCTTGAATTAATTCAGTAAATGTAATCTTTGATGATCATCGGGTTTGTCACGATATTTGTAGGAAGATGCAGGAGTGTTTGTTAATGAATGACTTCAGTCTGTGCCTCTATGACATATGTTGGTACTTTGGTCACAATCAATAAATCAATTTTTTGTTCAAACAAAAAGCAACAGCAAGGTATTCTTTTCCTCACTTTAAGGGGTATTCCACCTTAATTTGGTACAATACCCAATCCCCTCCAAATGAAACCATACCCTTGAAAATATGCATGAAGTGGACAACCACACATAAAATAAAAAATACCCCTTCCTCCCAACCGCATGTGTTGCCTGCCGTCGCAGTTTGTAAATGATAGGCCTCACATGACCTTTACCTTGGCATGTGACCATTTACCGCATCATCAAATGTGGGATCCAATGTTGCACCTATGACTAAGTTTGGTTCCATTGAACTTCAACTTTTCAATTGAGGTTAATTTTACATTTTCAGCCTATCTTACAACTTAACCTCACATGACCTTTACCTTGGTATGTGACCTTGTACCCTCATCAGCAAATGAGGGATCCCAGATGCATCTATGACTCAGTTTGGGTTTCAACCACTAAGTATCGAATATTACGCAAACGTTACCCTTTTTCACAACAGACAACAACAACGACAACAGACAAAGTTGACTAAGTGATTCCCTATGTGTCTTCCTTCCCTAAGGCAGTCGAACAAAAAACTTTTGAAACCCCACTTTATTCCTTAATGGTTTGTTCCGCCCCCTATGTTGCCATGTTTTTTTTTTTTGTTCACTTTGCATCCCTAGGTAAGGCGCGTTATAATGCTACTTATTATTATTCGATATTAATTTAGAATTCTCAAACCACCAACAAAGTGAGGCATGACATGCTAATTACGATGTCACACCATACATAATGCATGTCATGTGATCTATCCAACCATTACTGCACAGGGTCATGCATGTACAATCAGGGAAACCCAGCAAGAGCTATGCGCTGTGACGCGAGGTTCCATGATTGCTCATGTGAAGTGAATTGGAAAAATTTACCACATCGCAGGCCCAGCTCTAATGAAGCACAGATTACTAGTTTTTTCATGTTTTTTTTTTACCTTGTTTTCCTCAACTGCTTCAAGTTCCTTGTGTATTCTGGTTGGAATGTCAATGTCACTCGGACAACATCTATTCATGGCTGTTCCTTCACTTTGACCTGAAAAATAACATTAGTATAACACAAGAAATTATTTAAACTAGGCGATTACCCAGGTGTCATAGTCTCAGGTTTTGCAGTTCCTTTGACCTTGAATGACCCTGATGACCTTGTTGTGACCTTTCGAAAATTTCAGCACAGCCAATCAACCCCGCCCAAGTTTCATGTCCATACACCAACGTTACCACATTGAACTCCTTTGACCTTGAATGCCCCCCGCCCCCTTGATGACCTTTGATCACTAACCAATACCAGTCATCCTTGGACGGTCCAAGGGGCGCCAACCCACCCGATTCAGGAACGTGCAACTCTCGGTCTCCGAGAAGTGACTGGTCAGACAGACAGACCAGACGACAGACCACCGGTATTATATATAAATTGCAAAATTTTCAGATTGTTCCACGGTCACTGGGAAAAAAACCTTGTGACACAAGTACCAGTATCATATTGTCCGTGTTGTCTCCAAGCTGAGCACTTATTGGTTTTTCGGTGCACATTTAGTGCATTTGCTTTGTCCAATATTTTGGCTTTACATTTTGTATTTTGTTAAATTTTGTCATAAAAGCCTTGTAACCCCCTAAAATGAACTTCCTGCATAAAACGTTAGCATCAGATTTTGAAAAATCAAGAACTTTGTCAGCCTTACTTACATATTTTTTATCAAATTTAAAATATGTCATCAAGCACAGGGAAAGTTACCATTTGCTTTCTGTTTGGGCTTACTGTACTTAGCAAACAAAACAAAGCGGGCTCATTGGACCCAAACAGGTAAACATTCACTTCTTCAACCGAAGCAATGCCCTGATTTATGAACCTGGTATGTAGTAGTAGTGGACACACATATTACACGTCTGCTGGCATCACCAATGTTCATGTTAAAGGGATAAGCAGCGAGTTGCTGATCCTAACAGTGAAAAAAATCCATCAAATTGTATTTTGGATTTTTGTTACTGGCATGGATGTGGCTAACATAACCTGCAAGTGGTTGGCTTGAAATCTGTGTATTAAAGACAGGCCACGTACTTTTTATCTGATTCTGTATTTCTATACGTGTGTATCAAAATTTTCAACTTGCAAATCAAACAGCCTTTCTGTGTGAATACCCCAGATGTATAAGTGTAATCTTGTGCACCATGACTGCTACACACCTGTACCGTTTGTTTAAACCACAATCAGCCGTTAGTGTAGATTTTGAGATGCAATGCTGTATGTCTATGGAGGGAAAGGTGGTACAAATTTCCTCAAATAATAAAAAGGTTTTTCAACTATTTGGTGTTTTGGCCAAAATAAAGTAGTTATAGGGAATTGTACATACCTATCTTGCTTTATAAGCTAAGAAAATGCCAATTTCATTTTTTTTATTCTCTATGCATTATGCTACTTATCCCTTAAGCAGCTATTTACTACCCTTGGCCATTGGAGCCATATCGACTTCATTCATTGCTTATCCCTTAGCAGCTCTTTTTTTTTTTTTTTTATTTACTACCCTTGTCCATGGTGCCCTATCGACTTCATTCATTGGTTTCCTTTAAGCAGCTCCTTTACTACCCTTGTCCATGGTGCCCTATCGACTTCATTCATTGATTATCCCTTTAAGCAGTCATTACTACCCTTGTCATGGTGCCCCTATCGGACTTCATTCATTGCTTATCCCTTAAGCAGTCATTTATAACCCTTGTCAATGGTGCCTATCGACTTCACTCATTGCTTATCTCCTTTAAGCATCTCATTTACTACCCTTGTCCATGGTGCCCTATCGACTTCATTCATTGCTTATCACTTTAAGCAGCTTCATTATACCCTTGCTCCATGGTGCCTATCGGACTTCATTCATGGTTATTCCCTTTAAAGAAGCTCATTACTACCTTGTCCATGGCGCCCTATCAACTTCCACTCATTGATTATCTTAAGCAGCTCATTTACTACCCTTGTCCATGGTGCCCTATCGACTTCATTCATTGCTTATCCTCTTTAAGCAGCTCATTTACTACCCTGTCCATGGTGCCCCTATCGGACTTCATTCATGGTTCACACGTTCTGATACCATGTCACAGAATCATTTTAGACCGAAATTAATGCAGAGGAGTGGAGTTATTTCCCCTCTCCAAAACACTAATAAAAACGGCCTTTACCAAGGCAAGAATTCAGTTATCAAGCACCTAATTTTAATGTCTCCAAATCACCTGGTCTATATGTTTCATGCTTCCCACTATACTTTGTTCGATCTCAAGTTTGGGGGTGACGTCAAGGTGCGTGTTAGGTTTTACACCCGAGAAATGCACACGTCGGACCTTGGAATTGCAGCATTTGCGCACGCAGACAAAGGCAGCGCAATTCCAAACGCAAGAGCGAATGCAAAGTCGCGTCATGACGTCACCACCCAAAATCAAGACCGAACAAAGTATAGAAGTAATCAGTTCTACTCAGGCAGAGTACCGTGTTTAATCTGTCAGGCTATTTCTAGTGTTGCGGAATTGATATGAGTTTTACACAGGGAAAGATTAAAACCACAACGCAATTTAATCAAGGCAGTTGCTCTGACAAGCACAACCACTGCACCTGACCACAATATCTATTTGTGGTTTCATATATAGACTAGCAGGATCCAGTGTACACAACAGACCACCAGAGAGTGTACCAATTTATTTAATCTTTCTCTTGAGAGGGTAGCCCCTTCAATGCTATAAAACATTGATTTCAAAGCTCTGCAAACACAATGTTTAAAATAATTAGATCTGAGAATAAATGTCAATAATACAATACAGTGTGAAAAATGAATGACGAGATTGTCGGTTCTTAGAAGACCGCCTTGATCAAGGCTACTCATTTGCATATTTGTTACCTCTTTAAACCATCGGAATCTTCCAGCTGAAAAGCCCATGAGGAATTCCAAGCAACGACACTGAAGCCGCAATAAATCTGATGCCGATGTTTGTTGCTCCTTTCCTTGTATCGTTTCATCACCATTGTCAGTCATTCGACCACGCAAAAATATGTTGTGTATCATAAGAGTGTAGTCGTGAGATGTTTGCTCCAAATGTGACGGGATGACATGTTGATAGGCACATAAAACCTCCATGATTTTGCCCAGTAACTGCAAGTTGGTTATGGAAGTCACACCTAGTAGGAATGAAAATGAATAATTATGATTTTTTGATAGAGAACTAGATAGCTCAAGAGTGAGTAGATAGGTCTACAAGAATTACCTTGTGCATAATTAAGATGACCCCACAAATGTGGTTTAATTACATTTTATTGAAAATATGCAAATGCGCTCATTAATATTCAAAACCTGTTCATATAAAGCACATGACCTCACTATCACCATGCCATGCTAGAAGTTCACTGACAAGTTCATTTTAGTCTGTAGTGTGGATTAATGAATTTTGTTGAAACTATGCAAATGAGCTCATTAATATTCAAAATACATTGATCCTCAGACCGCATGTGTCACCTGCCATCGCAGAAGCCTCATATGACCTTTGACCTTGATATGTTACCTTTGACCTCATAAACAAATGAGAGTTTGCATGTAATCTCCATAAACCAATTGAACTCCAACTTTTGCAATAGAGGTAATATTACATCTTACAACTTGACCTCAAATTACCTTTGACTTTGGCATGTGACCTTTGACCTCATCAACAAATGAGGGATCCCATGTTTCCCCCATGACTCAAGTTTGGTATAAATTGGATTGATTGAGCCCATATTTATTGGTCGAGCTATGTGTCTCGCCCAATATTTTAAAACTCATCGCGAGACCAATAAATATTGGCCGTAAATCATTCAATTTTATCATCATTATGTTTTGGATCCAATATTTTCCCACACTCCCATACAAACATAATGGTTTAAATCCATCGAAGCATGCAGATATTACAGGCAAATGTTAACCCTTTTTCATGTCAACAACAACAGACATCAACAGACATCAACAACAACAACAGTGGACAAAGTGATCCCTATGTGTCTTCCTGCCTTAAGGCAAGCGACACAACTCTCCAAAAAGGTATACAGCACAATACCTCATGTTCTATCACCTTGCTATGTTAGAAGTTCATTGACTCTATGTTTAGTGTGCAGAGAGGATTAATGAATTTCTTGAAACTATGCAAATTAGCTCATTAATATTCATATTCATTATGGAAATATTCCAAACTCTTAAAATCATGTTTTTTTTTGGTAAAATTTGTGATGTGATTGAACTATATCTGGGACTTGAAACCTTCAAGAATTTATGTCAAAGACACAAACTATTATACTCCGTTTCACTTCGTCATGGCAGTATAGTGGATATACAGGCTTTTAATTAGCTGGGCAGCGGGCAATTTTTACACTATGGTCCCCGACTTTTTGCACCCGGTGGGACAGAAAAAAATGGGACCTAGGTGCCGGTTATTTTCCCTCCTATAGCACCTAGGTCTTGGTGAAAGAAGCAGAATAATCATCAGTTTTTATATAGCGCTTTATCACTGTAAACAGTCTCCAAGCGCTGCCATTAGGAAAATCATCACAATCATTTCGCTTCATCTAGGTGGCTGCTGGCCAAGCGCACATTCCTATCAGCACTTAGATTGTAATACCCCCCATAACATGACAGCTCCCCAGATTTCGCTTGGGTCGGCGAGGCAATTGAGATTAAGTATCTTGCCCAGGGACACAAACATGTTGGCCACGGCGGGGCTCGAACTCATGCTCTAATGATCACGAGTCCTGCCTTTTTCCACTGGACCACACACGCCCTGAATAAAGTTATGAAAATTGATGATTTATGTTCAATAGCATTTGTAATGACTCCTGGTCCTCAAAAAAAACGGCTCCTGGCTCACTGGAAATTTTAACGACCAGGAGCCACTTTTTTCATATTTTTAGCTCTTGTTCCACGGCGACTTAATTAAAAGCCTGGACGCGCAAAATGCATGCGTGGCCATTCTGTGCAAATTTTAATTCTGGGATTTCCCACTGCCATGACAAGGTGCAACAGAGTATAGCTCACAATTTGTTTTATCAGGGCCTGTATGGGAAATAAGGTGGGTTCATACCTCGTCGGCAGACGTTAGGCCGGCATAGGCTTTCAACATGCCTTACTCATTGCAACGGTATGTTTCATGCATCTAGTGTGCCAAAGCATTTTCGAAAGGCTAGCGTGGCAGGGCATATGAAGATGACAGCATGAACCAACTTAAAGTGGCACTGGCACATTTTCACAAATACGAAAATTTCTTCAATTTGGTCTCAAATGATTGTCAGGCCATTGGAAGAATGCAGATATATTTTACACCATAAAAATAACATACTCAAAAACAGAGAGGGGCATAAAAGAGGTCAAAAACATTCGGTAAGTGTAGGCTAACTTTAAGGGGTTTCCATAACTTTAATCAAACAAATGTGCTAATATTACATGAATATCATAGCACTCGACTCAGAGTATAAAAACCACAAAAGTCCACCAGACGGCAAAAAAAAACAAAAGGGTTGAATGCCGTGGGAAACATACATACGGCGTACGTTTTTTGTGTGTTTAACACCATTTCCGTCATCTGCTTGAATTAATGTCGCCTGGTGACATTAAATTATAAAAATTGTTTGGTTTACCCATAAGGGACCCCGCTGATTTGGTCTTAATCATTTCAGGCTGAGGGCTAATGTATATCAAAGTTACCAACCATGCAAAAAATATTGATTTTTTAAAAATTTAAGGGCCACTATTTTTCAAATGTGCCAGTGTCTCTTTATGAAGGTGTCCTTCTGAAATTTAGTTCCACAAAATTGAGATATTCAGTTTTCCAGTTAGATATGCCTTTAATTTCACTCAATCTCCTGTCTCTCACTGAATTCTCTTTTTTAGATGGTGCTAATGCTTCTTTCATTTCAGCAACCTTTTTGCCACACCTGGCAACAATGTGTTGACATCAGGAAGCGCCTATATCAATTTGAAAAAAACAATACATCAGAGGGTTAATTATAATTAATCTTGTTTTTTGGGTAGACAATTCATGATGGAGTGTAATAATAATAAATGGCGGATGCAGTGCATCCACTCTGATTGACGATGACGATGAATGATGATGATTAGAATTTTGTCCAATTTCCTTAAAAGTGTTTCTTGAAGTAAGTGTCAATCTTAAAAGTGCTGTTCATGATGTTAGCAACTTTTTTTTCTTTCCTGGGCTTGAAATTTGCAATGGGTAAAGAGGAAAAATATGAATTTTCTTCTGATATCAAATCTCAATTTATTGGAGTAAAAAAGGTGGGGGAGGGCGTTGTTGATTCGGGTCGGTTGTGTCGGTCACCCCCCCCCCCCCCCCCCCCCTTTAAGAAGCAAAAGTTTGTATCACATACTTAATAAGTCACCTATGTCATGTAATTTCTGTCAGTTTGCATAGAAAACACAAAATTACAAAATTTTGTCTGAAAGTGTCATAGTTGGCACCCCATGCTTAGAAAGCATGGCTTAAACAAGTTGGCCAAAAAATTCCTGTAAGGAGGAGTTAATAGTCCCTACTAAAATGATGTTTAGTAAAAGAATGATGGGTATTTTAATACAAGAATGGAGTACACTTGCGAAAAACCAAAAGTATGTTTTTGTAAAGGTTCTGCACACAACAAAATCATATTTCCAAGTATTTCTGAGAAACTCAAAGCATTGCCTTCAGAGTTTATCACTGCATAAAATTATATATCGGACATATTACACTGATTTCTGCAGAATTGCAAATTGGTGTAGGCAGCCTGGTCATCTAGAGGGGGCAAGTTCTCAGACAGATTAACATCTGTACCCCACGTAAGCCTCTTATTTCAACATGTAAGTATACCAAATATGACCCTGATCCATCACAGCTGCACTCAAAAGTAACAGCAACAATACACTAAATCCATGCTTCAAAGCAGAACAAGTGATTCAAAGTGATCCCTAAATGACCTTTGAACTCTGTATCTGGACCTCTCACATAAGCCCCTTGTTTTAATTCATAAACATGCCAAATATGACGTATGAACCTGACCCACCACTGCACTAAGTCACAGTAACTTTACGCAAGCCCATGTTGTACATGTACAACAAATAAGGTCCCCCCCCCTAAAATTTAAGGACATTTCATCACATAACTTCACTTAAAACTGGAAGTTTAGAAAATTTCTAAACAAACCACATACACTCATTAACATATGCACCGTGCAATGACAAATATCAATGCATGATTATTATCCAATCATATTTCTTCTTTTTATAATAAGTGTTTATGAATCCGGTTTATGCCACCTATTTTGGCAAAACCTGGCAAAACCCTCAATTTTTGTTCCAAAAATTTTTTTGAAATTTTCAAAATTGGTAATTGTTGTTTTTTATATTAACTCTGTAGAAGTCAGAATAAAAAATACAGAACAAAAGTGGTTGAAAGTACACTAAACACAACTTTTGGCTTTTATGTTACATACGATACATAAGTTTGATCTAGTACCGTACGGTACCTTACTCATGAGGAAACCTAGAGAATCCTACATCAAATGGCAACTTTCCTACAAAACCAATCTAAAATGGGAAAACTTGATGTTTTTAGTTATTTTAATTTTTGAGTTTTTTTGTTTTTTTGTCTTTTTTGAAAACTTTGAGTTTTTTGAAAACTTGTCACAGTGCACTTTTCAATTTTCTTTTCATTATCACAACGTTTTCTCCTCTTTTTTGTTGTATTCTTGTACTTGGAACAAATAAAATAATGAAAGGCATGTTGACTACATTAAAGGGTGGTGTTCCGTGTCTTGGAACCCCTTGATTTACACCGAAGTCATCAATTTGATATCAGATGAAAGGCCATATTTTTCTATTGTCGTCCTATGAAATTTCAGCCCTCAAATCGACTTCATTCCCAAGATATAAACAAACAAGGCGGTTCGAACCACCAGTCTCGCCTGCTTTCGCGACATAAGTTAAGACAAAAAGCCGCACACCAGAGTGCAACTTAGCGAGTCCAGTGTGTTGTCCCAAAAAAGTGTTTGCAGGGGGCAGATACACTTCCAACTCCCAACTAGTGTTACTTCCCCACCTTAATTTCATTTGACCCACCTAGGGGTAAAAATTTTCCATTGGGCGATATTATCTTGAAAGTTGAAATCCCCCCCCACGAGAATAAGTGAGAGATGTTACCAAGTAACACCCTGGTTTGCATGATAGTATCTTTATTTCCTGCTCTTCATTTGACAACACCCCAGGGGTCACAAACATTTTCACTGTCTAACCCAAAGAGTTAGGAGTAGCACCCCTAATTACCTTATCGTGACCTTTACAAAATTTTCGGATGCAAGTTCATGCCCAAACACCAACGTTAACCTCATTTGACCTTGAAAGACCTGAGGATCCTTGTGTGACTTGAAACTTTTGCCGGCATCATCAATTCGACCCGCCCCACTAAGTTTCAGTCCATAAAACCAAGTTTACCCATTTTGACTTTTGAATGACCCCTGATGAACCCCTTGATCCAATAACCCAAACAACCCATCGTCTTGGACGGTCAAGGGGCACGCACCCAAGTTTCAGGAACGTGCGGTACCCCGTTCCGAGAAACCAACGTGTTAACGTCATTTGACCCCTTTGACCTTTGTGGACCTTCAAAATGTTCGGCATCAAAAGTCGACCCCACCCTCCAAAGGTTTCATGGTCCATAAACCAATGTTACCCCATTGACCTCTTTGAACTGCATGATCCCCTGATGACCTGTGATCCACTAACCAATACAAAACTCGAGTACTCCGAGAAACCAACGTTTAAGTCATGACCTTGAATGACCCCTAATGACCGTGTCGTGACCGTCAAAATTTTCGGCATCAAAAATAGACCCCCCCCTCCAAGTTTAATGTCCATACCAAACGTTTGTACCCATTTTGAGCCTCTTTGACCTGGAATGACCCCTGATGACCTTAGATCCACTAACCAATACAAACCTCGGTCTTCGAACAGTCAAGGGGCACCCACCCACAAAGTTTCAGGAAGTGCGACCCTCGTCATCCGAGAAGAAAACCAACGTTTAACGTAATTTGACCCCTATTGACCTTGTAGTGACCTTCAAAATTTTCGGCATCAAAAATAGACCCCACCCTCCAAGTTTCATGTCCATAAACCAATGTTTACCCCATTTGACTATTTGAACATTGAATGACCCCTGATGACCTTTCGAATCCATAACCAATACAACCTTCGATCTCCGAGAAACAAACGTTTAATGTCTTTGACCCCTTGAAAGACACCTAATGACCTTGTCTGGACCTTCAAAATTTTCGGCATCAAAAATAGACCCCACCCTCCAAGTTTCAGGTCCATATACACCAACGTTACCCACATTGACCTACATTTGACCTTGAATATATGACCCCTGATGACCTCGATCCTCTAACCAATACAACCTAGTTCTTCGGACAGTCAAGGGGCACACACCCACCAAGTTTCAAGAACGTGCGACCCTCGCCTCGATCTCCGAGAAACCAACGTTTAACATCATTTGACTTGAATGACCCCTAATGACATTGTCGTGACATTCAAAATTTTCGGCATCAAAAATAGACCCCACCATCCAGTTTCAGGTCCATACACCACCGTTACCTCATTTGAACTGGATGACCCATGATGACCTTGATCACTCACAAACCAATACAACTCCGTATTCAGGGACGCGTAAAGGGGGCACCACCCACCAAGGTTTTCGGAAGTGCCAAAAACCCTCGGTTCAGGAAACTAACGCGGTCGATTGACCCTCTTTGACCTTGGCATGACCACGTGACTGTTGATCCAATAACCAATACAAACTCGGTCTTCGTCGGTCAAGGGGCACCCGCCCACCAAGTTTCAGGACGTGCGACCCTCGGTCTCCGAGAAGAAAATAGACGAGGTCAGACAGACAACTGACAGACTTTGGATCCACTAATCAATACAAAATCGGTTGCGTTCGGTCAAGGGGCCACTCACCCACCAAGTTTCAGGAACGTGCGACCCGCGTACTCCGAGACAATAGACGCGGTCAGACGACACACGACAGACCACCGTATTAATATATAGAGGTCCCAACATGAGCATAACCAGGAGATGTTTAGGAGTAGCACCCACGGGTTTGCATTTATAGCATTCTTTATTTCCTGCTCTTTCATTTGACACCACCCCAGGGGTCACAACATTTTCCATTGTGGAGATATTAATCATGAAAAGGCATGCAAAAATCCCTTAAAATTCACTAAATTTAGTAAAAATATGAAAAAATCATGTGACCACATTTTAAATTTGGGCCCCCAACGGGATCTGGAAAGCGGTAAAACACCAAATTTTACGTATTTTCACATTTTCCAAGAAATGTAAACAGGCTAGCAACCCAAAAGACTGACTCACCAGACCAGAGCTAGAAAACCCTTTCAATGAAAACATGGGTACTGGACATCTAGCTGTATCTATTGATGTTAATACCTTTGTTGTGGTATACTCCCCCCCCCCTTTTTTTTTGCTTTGATAAGTGTTCTTGTTTTGTACACCACCAAACCACACACAGCGCTATACTAAAAAAAAAAAAAAAAAAAAGAGATGTTTAGGAGTAGCACCCCCGGGTTTGCATTTATAGCATTCTTTATTTCCTGCTCTTTCATTTGACACCACCCCAGGGGTCACAACATTTTCCATTGTGGAGATATTAATCATGAAAAGGCACGCAAAAATCCCAATGTACCATTTCAGCAATACAGCAATTACACATATTTAATTAGATCAATTTTATCAAAAAATGCCCCTTAATTGGCCCGCATACACTTTGACCCAATTATGATTCATACAAAAGATGTATGGCATAGTATTCTTTCATGTAGTGAAGGAATTTTGCCCATCCGATGTACCGTTTCAGAGATACAGCAATTACGCATATTTAATTAGCTCATTTGCATACCTAAGCCGCACATATTTCGCAATTTCATATTGCAAGGAAGATGCGCACCACGATAGGCTTTCATGCAGCAAAGGAATTTTGCGTATCCGATGTACCATTTCAAAATTATAGCAATTACGCTGATTTTTGCATATTAATTAGCTCATTTGCATATTTAGTTTCCCCGAAATATGCCCAAAATCTAATCAGGTCGAGAACTCCTCAGCCCGCTTCCTTCCACCAAGTTACATCATTATACGCCATACGGAACTCCAGAAAACTTGTACACAAGCCTTGCGGGAAAATTTTCGTAAATTATGCAAATTAGATACTTAATTAGCATATTTTACGCCCAAAATCTAATCGGGTCGAGAACTCATCGACCCGCTTCTTTCCACCAAGTTACATCAACGTAGCCCTTACGGAACTCCAGATAAATCGTACACAAGCCGTGAACACGGACGGCAGACGGACGGACGGACAGACAGACAGACAGACAGACAGAAAAGTGATTACTAAGTCTTTGCCGAACAAAGTTCAGGCGAGACAAAAACCGCCGTTTTAATGGTTAACCATCACTATTAGCACAGTATTGAATAGGGCTTTGCAATATACATTATTGCTACTCCTATCAAAACCACAAGTATGTTCCCTCGGTACTCGATGTGGCATATGTGCACGAGCTAGGTTCTCATATCAAGTAGACATAAATCGGAACAAGCACCTTTAAGTTAATTTAGTACGACATACCCTAAAATGTTGTGCATGACAACCTCTGACATTTCCTAGTTTTGGCCGGTTTAAACCAGTTTAAACTCAGTTTAAACCGTTTCTGGCAAAAACTGGCAAAAACCAGCATAAAGCCAACCCTGATATAAGGTGGTTTTAACCGGTCAACTGCTTAGAACTTACTTTTTTAATGGCTGCATGATAAGGAATGATAAAATCCCTCTTTTCTGGACATCTCAGCTTGAAGTGTTCTGTGATCTTCTGACATTGATTCAGGATTGATTGGATCAGCTCAAGTAATGTAAAAGCAACCATGCCTCCTTGCTGTGAACATAAAGGGGATATTCGATTTATGTTTTAAGGGGTTTGATGTGTGATCTGTTTATGCGCAAGCTGTTTTGAGCTTTGAGCATTCAATTTAGCACCCACTGTCGTCAGCAAAAGAAAGACTTTGCATTTTGAGGTGCGAAAGTTCCACACAAAGTTCCTCTGTGCGTTTTGTTTGCGCTTATTCGCGCGAAGAATTAAAACACAAACAAATCGTGTCAAATGCGGGTTCTCTACGCCCGTTTTCAGACGCGCATCCTCTACGCACGCGTTCACTGCTTTGCTGCGAACTTTTCTTGCGGCCCAACGAGGCGATCAAATTGTTAACAAGACTAAAATTTGAGTTGATTTAGGCATTTAATGGAAAAAGTCAGTGACCCCCATTTTTTATTTCAAAATTTTGAAGAACGACATAGGGACCTCAACATATTTAGAAATTACAAAATTTAATCAAAAAGTTTTTATTTTGTAGGCGATCCAAACATCAAATTTTGACTTTTCCCATAGACTTGCTGCATGGTTTAATAAGTGACACCATACCTTCTTGTTTTGACTATAGCACAAAAAC